>VZTV01105747.1:0-12075 GCA_013400875.1 Anhinga rufa | reverse complement strand
TTTTAATGTGTAATTGTATATTAGGAGAAGAATGGTTCACTAACCGAGTCTCAGCATGCATCCATATTAGAAGCAACAAAACAGCTTTTAATTCACAAAACAATCTAATTTTTTATTCTAGGTGATAGACATTTTTTCCTGCTGTCTGAAATCGGTCTGCAGTCTGCTGGAAACAATGTCACAGTTAATGTGCATTATGTTTATTCTGTACTAAAAACACAGGGGTACAGAGCTATGATGGTACTACATTTTCACCAAGTAACTTTTTTTCTTAAAACAAAAGTATTACATTGACTAGGCTATGCATTCTTCCTAGAAAGTTCAAATAAAGAAACATAAACTAGCTTAAGAAAAGCTATAAATTAGTTTTCTTTCTAAAAAAAGCCAAAGTTACAAGAAGCACAATGCTCTGGAAAAAAATAAATAAAGCTGATTGCATACTTCAAAAGTATGAGACTGAGTAATTCTATGGTGGTATAGGGGAATATAATTAAAACCTGACACTCTGAAAATGTAATTTACCTGGAGATATTTGATACAGCATATATATAAAATAAAAGGGTGTAGGTTAGGAAAGAGAGGTGGTCTTATCTTCTCACTCAGGCAGCCCAACATTTACTTAGACCATTTTTCAGCACCCTATCATTTTGCCAACTATTAATCATTTGGACTAAAACTCCTCTGAGGTTCAACCTTTTCCTGAAAAAAAAAATAATATTTTTTTTTTTTATTTTCTTTTTGACTTACTCCATCAAGATTTGCTAGAGGTTATCTGTTGAAACTGCCATAGATTCCAACACGAGTCCCCCAATGCAAATCATATTGCCAGAGGGCACCAATGATGCTCCAGACCAGCTCAGGCTGCTACCTAACCGTAGTAACTTAAAATAATACTATAACAAAGATTAAGAGCAAAGGTAGCAAGTAAAGCAATTGACAGGAGTCAAAGATTCAGGTTTGATAGGAAACCTGGGGATGCAGGCTGAAACCAGGAGTCATTGATTATGAGGAACAGCAGTGGGAAACCTGCAGCTGGAAAGCATAGTGAGACAAAATTATGGGAGCAGTGAAGGAAACTCAACCTGTATCACAAAAGAAATGGGAATAGCGCAGGTGAGGAGACTGTAAATCATTAGGAAAGAAAACAGAAAGGGGGCAGATTATTTATGAGAATTCACTGAGACCAAGATCAAAGCTTAAGGAATGATAACTGGATCTGAGACAAGTAAGCACTAGCAGACTAAGAGGAGAATAAGATGACAGCAGATCAAAAGGAACTGGCAAAAGTAGAGTAGGAGGGAGAAGAGAAGAGCCTGCTCTCCCTGGAGTACACTTCTATCCTTAGCTGGAGTAGAACACATGCAGCATTGCTGAGTCTTGTTATTCCTCTTTTCAGGGAAGACCTGTAAAGCAAGAATCCCTTCCCGTCCAGTGCCAGAAACATACCGGATAATAACCACCCAATGCTATCAGTTATTTTATTTACTCAGGTATGAGGTATCCATGCAGTTGAATTAATATCTTAGTCTGTGTTTGCCAGGATCATCCATAGGATAAAACTAATTTTCAGTATAGTTTGTTTTTAAGTAACTTGGTAAGCTGTACTTAAGGACCCCCTATTAAAATAGTAGTTGTTATTGTTGCAAGATTAAACCTTCAAAGTTAGGAAATAGCAGAATATAGGTACAACCTTCATCTAACATCCACCTGAAGAGGAACTGTTAAATAGACTTCAATGACATATTACATACTAGCTTTTTCTAGCTCCTTGAACGTTTAAGGTCTTTGCTACTCACTTTAGAAGCAGTGATTCAATATTTTGTTTCCAACTTTGACTTTGGTATCCGGATTCAAATATATCGCTCAAGTTCCCCACTAAGACAGGATTATTAATTTCCTCAAATCCTTCTACTGCATGCATCACTACAGTTTCTAAGGGCTTTACAAATATTTAGAGAATAATTTTAACTGGCTGAGTAAAACGGTTATAATTTTATCCATTCCAATGGCAGAGAATAACTTAAGGGTGAAGCGTTTAAGAAACAATGCATCAATATGAGATATGGAGGATCTCATTCTGCAGAGTGTGCATTATAATGCACCATCACATTCCATTTTGGAAGCACAGCTCCCAGTGAGCTGAATTACATCCATAAGTACTGAGTACTTCGGCAAAACTGCTTGCGTCTATTGCCAGGCTTCCAGAAAAGAACAGCACACGCTAACCAGTTCTGAGGTCTGACTTGCCTAGTGTCACAAAGGAACTTTGTGACAGAGGCAGGGATAGTGTCCAATTCTGCAGAACAATATTCAATTGCCTTAACCTCAATTGTCCTTCTAGGGCTGGGTGAATAACAGAATTTTCAGTTCGATGACTGAAATGGAAAAAGAAAAAAATCAGGGGGAGGGGGAAAAATCATTCCAGGTCAAACTAAAACAAAAAAAGTTTCCAAGTCCCAAAATCACCACATCTGTTTTAGATTAACCTGAAATTATTTGTTTTGATGTTACTTAACCCTTTTAGATTCCTGTTATTACGTTCCCTTGAAAAAAAAATATGTGGCATTCTCTAAAATTCTCCCCCATTTTTTGAGGATAAAAGCGTTTGCCAGAACAACTCAAGTTTGAAACAGTCTTAAATTCCTTAAACCTCCACTTTCAGTAAATATGCTGCTAAGCCAAAATTGCTGTCTAACACTAATGCAGTCTCCTGATACTTTCACTGCAATCTCTCAATTTTAAAAACAAATTAAGTGGTCTACTAACAACAGCCTTCTCCATTAAAGTCCACAAATAGCTCAGTTGAGCATGAAGTAGTTATCTCTCAGAAAACCCAACATGTGACTGTACAGGAGGATTGTGGAAATGTGGAGTACTGTTGAAATATTTTGGAAAAACTTTATTTACAGATGCTGTCTCCCCTTCTGTATACTGCTTATGAGTGAACAGAGTCTTCCCTAGCACTGATACAACAGGAGATTGGAGATATTTGCACCTAGATGACCTACATGGAGTTGGTCCTTAAGAATTGTTTGTGATAAGATACATGTAAAAAGCCCCTTGTTAAAGGAAAGAAATTGTTCAGTGAGTTACAAAGCAAAAATGCTAAACATGTTAACATTAACCCTGCTTTTGGTGTACCAAGGAGGGAGAAGAGCGTCAATGTGCTTCCACATATCTCTGGCTGCCAACATGGTAGTGAAGCAAAGGCAGAAGCAAAAGCACTCCATGGCTTTCCCAGAGGAATGCGGCCAGTTGGCCTTGTCTTAAAATAAGGCTTCCCAAAATAACAACCCGACTCAGAAATTTTGCATCTGAGGCCAGGTAACAGAAGCCTGATCTAGTTTAGAAAACCAACTTGTCAAGTTCTTAAGTAGGAGTACTGCTGATCGCAAACTATCTCTACTAGGATGGATGCCTATTTCCAAGCTGATCTGGATCTCCAACGCAGATGCACAGGTACTCCAGAGCACTGCAATTTTCAAGTTGTTTCAGAATGGAGAGAACTGCCTCAACTCAAGCTTGGGCAATGTGCTGACTAAGATAAAATACAAAGCCTACACAGGCTGAACTGTAAAGCAAAATCTTTTTTGGCATGAATCCCTCACAATGGCAAAGTAGACTGTGTTGAAATACATTGACCTAAAAAGGCTGAATTAAAGCTGTACTCACATCTCTAATCTTAGCATTTTCTACCTTGTGAAAATTTCCTTATAAATTAAATTTCTCTACAATGTTCTCTCAACATTATTTTTGGTGCAAACATCAGGATGAACTCAAATCTATCTTTGTCTTCCTTTCTTAACAAACACTATAATATTGTTTTTTTTAAGTTATAGAGAACCATCCTAAATGGGAATGGAAGATGAACCAGGACATCTTAAAACATGAAATTAATTTTATCCACATCTATCCTATTCCTTTGAAAAAAAAAAGCAGTAGGCACAAACTTCTGAAAAACGTATGCAGGAGGATTAATCTCTGTTTCACAGAGAACTGCAATTACTTCTTGCAAATGATCTAGGAAGAAAAAAATCTGGTTAAAGTCAAGTAACGGAGAGCAGAAGCATACAAGAATCTGTTCTCCATTTTGTTTTACTTTGGGCAGCCAAATCCTACATTGCCTACAGGATCGAAACGCAGATTTGTGGCTTTAGTCAAACTCTACATAAGTATACATAATACATCCCACACTCCCCCTTTATATTTATAATTTAAAGATGGTAGACCTCTATGGAACAACTTTAAAGAAGCCCTCACTACTCAGACGATTATCACCTAATTTAATTTGTGATTTATTAAGAATAAAAATGCTACACTGCAGAGTCAAAAGCAAATATTGCTATTATTTGGCTTTAGAATGCACGCATATCCCACTGATCACAATGAAATAAGTTTTCGCATGTTAAAATAACTTTTCACACAAGATGTAAAATCAGGGGTTTTCCAAGTATAAACAAGTATCTTACCAGCACTGTATTAGCAAGGGGGGAAAAAGGGTTGTTGAAGAAGTGACATTTAGGTAAGTACCCGAGTGTTGGCCTCCAGATTAACACCTCCTCATTATTTCTCATCCTCGCTACAATTATTAGGTTGCTTTGGTTCTCTGCTGCGTTTTGTTTTCCAAGTGTTCCTACTCTGTTTAATATGTGCGGGTTCTGTCCTCCTCAGTAATCTCAGGTTCTCTGGTCCACTGCAGTTCTCTCAAACCACAGTTAAGACAGGTCATTTAACATCACTGACCCATTTCAAATTCACTTGGCATAATACAGGCCTTGCAGAATTTATGCTTAATAGATTATATTGCCTTTTTTTTTTTTAAATCTCAGAAGGTCATTTCAATATTTTCCTGCAAGTGGTAATTATTACGTCGATTTCTTCATAATCTTTATTTATTGCCTTGCATATGATACTTCATGGTGTGCTTTCAAAATGTAATTAGCAAAGTACTAAAAAATATGTATATTAGTTAAACCGCAGAAACATAGGAAGTGCCATACTGGATCAGGAGGTAGTCTGCCAAAACCAGAACTGAAATATTCTGATGAGGGAAAACATTCATAAATACAAGAAATTAAACTTTTGCAACCAAAATGCAAATTCTTATTCAACATTTAATGTAACAGATGAGCTTTCTCCACCCCACCCCCCCATTTAAGCAGGTGATCAACTGCTCCCAAAATGTTTAGTTTCAGCTAAGAGACTGGGCTTTGTTCATATACTAAAACAGCATTTCCTGTTTTCTGTGATGAAGAAAGCTATCCCAGGGCACTCTGGAATGAGAAATACCATGCTCAGTCCTGTATTAGATGGTGGATAAATGATAAAAGTAGTTTTAATGCCTATTTTGGAAGGGAAAGATTTGTGTCTCACCTACAAAATGCAGCAGATTCATTATAATAAAAGTAAACGTGCCCAGTTCTCTATAAGAAGAAATTATTCTGCTGTGTATTTTAGTTGTATATTGAACTAAAACCTGATTGCTCCATTACTCAAAACACAAAAAGAAAGTTTTATTTTGTCTGGGTAGAAAGCTAGAAACAATTAAAGTACTGCAAATTCTCCCTAAATATATATCAGATATTTCAAATGATGTTAGCATCATAGAATCCTAGAATGTCCTGAGTTGGAAGGGACCCAACAAGGATCAAGTCCAATTCCTGTCCCTGCACAGGACAGCCCCAAATTCACACCATGTCTCTGAGGGCCTTGTCCAAGTGCTTCTTGAATATGGCCAGGCTTGGTGCCGTGGCTGCCTCCCTGGGGAGCCTGTTCCGGTGCTCCACCACCCTCTGGGGGAAGAACCTTTGCCTAATACCCAAACCTAAACCTCCCCTGGCACATCTTCCTGCCATTGCCTGTTGCTGGTCACCAGAGAGAAGAGATCAGCGCCTGCCCCTCCTCCTCCCCGTGTGAGGAAGCTGCAGACCACGATGAGGTCTCCCCTCAGCCTCCTCTTCTCTAGGCTGANNTGCCATCGACCAGAACCCCAGGTCCCTCTCCGCAGAGCGGCTCTCCAGCCTGTCGTTCCCCAGTCTGTATGTACAGCCAGGGTTGCCATGCCTCAGGTGCAAAATCCGGCACTTGCCCTTGTTAAACTCCATACGGTTGGTGACTGCCCAGCTCTCCAGTCTGCCAGATCCCTCTGCAGGGCCTCTCTGCCCTTGAGATTGTCAACAGCTCCTCCCAATTCTGTGTCATCAGCAAACTTAATATTCCTAATAATTTATACCTCTATTTTTTTACAAATATTCATAACCATAATTATTCCTTTTTCAGAAATATTCTAGGTTGCAAACTTGTGTATATGTAACACAATGCAGTGTCTACCTCTGACATGCACTGCTATGCCTACGCACACACAATTGTGGGAGTAAGGCTGCAGCTGGAACAACTAATGGTGAGAATATAGAGCGAAACAGCATAGGCAAGCAATAATGGCAGCACGGTCATCAAAAACACCTATTTGAGATGGTGATTGTGAGGACTGGCGTTAGAAATCTGACACCAGCGAGAAAGCAGCAACAGCACAAGGCCTTTGTGGTAATTCAGAACAAATGTGCCCATTTCCTTCCAGAACATCTCAAAAACTGGGGGGGCAGCACACCAACAGGAAGACGCAGAAAGGCATGCTATAAATAGACAGAAATTTTTGTTTGCTCAAAATACAGTGTTATTCAGGAAATAATTCCAGTAGTCTCACAAAATAGAAAAGAATTATCATTAAGTATCTTGAATGATTTGTGAACAATCAAAAGAAAAGATATTCAAAAGAAGAAATAATTTGTTCTGCAGTATTTTCTTGTTCTTTTTGTAAGAATTACTACAGGAGGAAAAGACCAGCTGCCTTTTCGGCACATTTGTCACTAATGCTGCCTTATTCCACTGGCATGCAGACACGACAATACGTTATAGCCCCTGACCACAAGACTCCGGCAGATATTAAGTGAACAAGCACCCAGTGCACATCAGATCATAAGACCATCGTCTCCACATGAAAAAAAAAGCAAGTCAGTATATACTGCTATTTCTGGACTGAGGACAGACTGCTCATCCCGTAATAATTCTGGGCTTTTCTGGCACAATGTGGGCAATGACAACTACTACACTAAGGATACGGAAGACATAACTACATCTTACTGTTATCCTGTAGACTGTTAAAAGTAACTTAAGCTAGGTTTCAAGAAAAACTGAAAAACTACCTCTAAAGCTGTTTTGAATTGGCAGGTGGTGTTCAATACTAGCAGAGCAGTATATTCAAGGGAACGTGCAAATAAAACACACACACACTTTTCCAATATTTTTGGCTGCTGTGTAACCATGTACCATGTTAACTGTGAAAACCTGATGGAATGTATGAAAAATTTTAGAAGAGGAAATAGGGCACCTGTGAGCATTTCAGAAATAAAATGATTACAAATATTTCATTTTTATGTGTTTTATGTCTGCTGAATATGCCACTCTTTAATAACAATCAATCTAGTTTATTCTTAACCCCTCCAGAAGAGGAGAGGCTATTTTCATACCTGTATGCTTCCCAAGCTCTGCAAGAGTATCCTGGTACATGCTCAACATCTGATCACAGTGAGCAATAACACTTTTGCGCATATTGTCCCAGTGAGGAGCAAGTTCTCCCAAGTCTTTAAGTTCCTGATTCCTGTATCAAAAGGCAAAAAGCAAAGGCACTAATTAACTCATGAATCCATTATCATTCCTCCAAATTAATCCAATTAATAAAAAACCAGTTTGTTAAAAAACATCAAAAGCATTTTCTAATTGAAATAAAATCTGTTTTCAGGACACTTGTAAAATCTGCTGATTTCAGCTCTTCTATTCAGCCACAAAATAAAGAATGTCAAACCAGTGAATAATACAGTAATTTGGGTTCAAAACTCATCTGGTACAAATGTAACGGTCTGGAAACTGAAATATTATTTCTTCCCTGGAGGTAAGAAGTCTCCAGGGAGCTGTGTTCACAGCAAGGAACTTTTTCTGAAGAAATATTAAACACCGTTGTAAAGACTACAAAGTTTGCTCCTTTCCCAACGCTTGCAGCACAGCTGCTTCGATGCTCTCTGCTCTTTGGATACATTCATACACATAATAAACAGTTCTAGCAGCGTTTCTACAAATGTCAGTTTAACCAACACAACAGCCATCACCACATTTCTTTAGTGTTAAAAACAAAACACACAAACCAAAAAAACCCACCAGTCCCCTAAAACTTAATCTTCAGCCTTACAGCTGTGTTCATCAGGTCAAAACAGCACTGTTATGGTAACCAAACATGTCACTGAAAATCCAAAAGGAAATCCTTTAGCAAATTATCAGTTTTCCTGTACACTCTTGAGAGCTGACCTGAGTGAAATAGAGATCACTTTAATTTCCTACACAAACAAGCATAGTCACAGTACACTGGGCTTTCTGTTTGCTTTCCCCACTTGCAAAGTAAATTCATCCTGTATCTATTCCACAGCTGCTTTGGGGGATCTGCTTTTAAAGAAACTGAAAATGAAAGATCTCGAGTCTTCAAACACTTGGAATTGTTCAGGAGGAAACTTGTGCAACATGACCAACTAGTTTTCCTCACTTTCTTCAAAGTATCAAGCAGACTGTTTCACTGCCATTCTTGGAAGTCTCAAAAAAGACTTCTAGAGGACAGCTCTTGCATATAGGAAAGTTACTGAAGAAAAGGGAAAAAGAGGGGGGGAGGAGGCAGAAAGACGGAGAAAAAGACCAAGGAGACTGCAGCACAGGAACATAAAGCTACGCTTACCGCAACCACTAGCCAAAAAGTCTTAAAATTATTTCTTAAACAGGAAAGCCCCACACTGATACACTGACGTTTTCCCCATCATTATTAGCTTTGCATTAGAGTGAACAGTACTAGAATAAGCTGTATAGGCATAATTCTGCTCCTGGTTAATACGACAACCAAAATCAAACGGATTGCACTGGAAGCAGAATTCAGGCGTTTTGTTTATACGTGTCCTTGAAAGTATCAAAATGGAAAAAAGATTACAGCACATTAACTCGTTGGGAGTTTACTAATGACATATGATTGTTTTTTTCCCATTTCATTCAACCTGAAGAACAGAAGTAGATGAAACAGTTCAACTTTCCTCTGTCGATACTAACTGGCAATGCTATAGCATAAGAATTATCAGCGGTAAGAGGACAAACCCACCATTTCTAACCACCATTTTCCTTGAGAGTTTTTAGTAGCTTAAAATGAGACATCCCATTAAATGAAAATCTCAGGGCTTCCTCCTAAGAAAAACTCTTAAGATTTGTC
Organism: Anhinga rufa; assembly: GCA_013400875.1. NCBI lineage: Eukaryota > Metazoa > Chordata > Aves > Suliformes > Anhingidae > Anhinga > Anhinga rufa. The sequence goes on along the minus strand of VZTV01105747.1, from coordinate 2,780 downwards.
AGGGTATATAATTTTATTTATTTGCAGTGAAGATATTTGTCCCTTAATATTTGTTGTCTTATTTAATAGTTTTAGAAACATTATTTGGACATGGCTGAGCTCCAAAACTTTACTGCTCCTCCTATACAGGAATAAAGTATTCTTCAGAGATTGTAGAAATACTACACAAGTCAGAGCTGGGCACATCAATACGCCACATTCAGAGCCCTCTATCCCATGGGAAACCCACTGTTGGGGCTCTGCTCCGCCACGTGTATTTAAGCCCACTCCTGGAGCCGTTGGTCCCATGCTCATGTCAAGCAATAGCAGGGGTGGAAAACCCTTCTCTCAGACCAAAATATCCAACCAAAACTGGTTTAACTAGCTGACTATGAGTTAACTCCATTGATACCAACAGCACTGGGAAGGGGAAGCTCAAATCCCACCATATTAGCTTCAACATGTTTTCAAGAAATGTCAAATCCTGCTCGTACCATTGTTGACAAGGCTTGTATTTGTTTCACCTCAGAAGCACATACGCATCACTGAAGTCAAAATAGAGCCACTAGTATGTCATAAAAAGACACATCTTATCCGCGTAAAGTAAGCGTGCAGTTTTATAGTAATCTAGAGCATATATAGCATGGAAACTTTAAATACTACCTTTCCTAAATATATTTTCATTTAAAAATACAGGAAAATCAAAACCATGAGATAACAGGATTATATAGCATAGACACTATTCCTCCAAAAATAGCCTTCTTGCACATTTTATATCTTTTTTTTCAAATGTAAATATATAGGACATAGGATTTAGTTACTATTTTTGTTTCGTGATTTCTTACTACTAGTCACTGCTGTTGTTGACTCAGTGTAACTCTGAGTTATGGCTGAAAAACGAACTATCCTTCCTATATCTAAGCTCCATCAATAATATTCCATAGTACCAAGCTTTATTATCATTATTGTGAAGAGCGCCTCCCGAAAGTAAACCGATTGAAGAAACATGATATTTTTCAAACTTGGAATTTTATAGTTTATACTAATACCCACAACAATCATAAAAAAAATATCTTTAATTTCTTTTAATACTACTGTAATACTTATTCAATGAAATAAGTTCTGGTATAACTTTTAAAACACACTTCAACCAATAATTTTGTCAAACAACAATTGTGCTATAAAACAAAATTAATATTCATAATACATATTGGTTCTACAGAGGGCAAATCTCTTACTGATTCACCTTTTCAATGCAGCCATGGAATTTTTAATAGCTTGTCAACCGAGCAGTAAGCTCAGAGCAAACTCAATATTGTTAAAATAGAGCTATTTATCATCCTCTTTCCCCACTCCAAATCCCCTCTCAAAATCTTTTCCAGGTAATTGCACTCATCACCATGACAGATCCTGTGCTCAGCATCAACTTCAACCCTTCTTACAGAATCAAATCCAAGCTTTGTCTGCATCTTGCTGTTCAGATCCTCAAACTGTCTCCTGGATAGGCTTTTCTGTCAATACACAACGGAAACTCCCACCCAGGAGCGTGTCTCAATTTTCACTGTCTCCTGCCTTGATTACTTCAATATCTTCCTTGGTGGCCTTGACATAATCTTGCCCCATTTGTATCTAACCAGAATGTGGATGTAAACAGTCTGCCCCATTCCTCCTCCTCCACTTCAAACATTAGCTAAATAGCTTATTTTTAAGCCTCCCAGGTACTTTGTTTTTCACATCCCTTCTTTCCTTTAGTATACTAAATATGCCAGCTTTTGCTGAGCACTTCCTATTATGGTTGGAAGCAGTTCCCAGTTAAAAAAATTAAAATCTACCTGTTACCCTTTCTTCAAAACTCTTTTTCTGCCATTATGACAGAAAAAATCAATATTGGATCCTGATCTGCTGAAAGCACTATACATCACGCTGATAGTCAGTATAAAGATTAATGATCATTGGTGGTAACACAACACAATTTTGAAGAGATGAAAAATTCTAAGAATACGTTATAAGACTGCTCAGTATCCCACAGCACTATTAGAAATGTCATGAACCTTCATTTCAGGCTCCTACTTAAAACCCAACAACTCCTTTTACTTGGAATGACTTGATGATTTACAGAGCTGCAATTGGTGGGCACTTTGCCCTGTCGGGGACTTGAGCTCTACCCAGCCTTCCTCCACTGATGGAAAGTACAGTCATTGTACAACCTGTTACACCAATATGTGGGATGGTTTGGGAGGATCTGTGCCTGGACTGAAATATCTGTGCTTTATGAACAACTACATCATGGCGACCAGAGATCTGTAAACACTACATGACTGGATACACTTCTGATTACTAGCAATTAAATACTGTTGCCATTAGACTCAAAGTAAATCTACATGCAATTTTTTTTGGTCCCAAGAAAGTGTTCAGTGAAGCCCATTATCAAATGATGGTTGAGCACCCAAGGCTCAGATTAATATTGTGCCTTTTGATTTATCAACTCATGCTTCTATTTATTTTTTTTTTTTAAGAACACCTTAGGTGCATGATTATAGTAAACTACTAAAAGTACCTGGAAGAAGCACAAAGAATTTCCTGTAATATTCATGTTGATAATTTCTACTTAAACAGTCTCTGCTTTGTGCCATGCACTCTAACGACTATAGTAACAGAAAAAGTCTCTTTCTCATCACTTCGGATATGAGGATATAGGAACAGCTTAGAAGTCTAAAGGAAACATATTCCGTTTGCCAAAAATGCAGAATACTGTAAATCTGTGAGGGGTACTTTGAATGAGTGGTATGCCTCATGTTCAA
>VZTV01105741.1:10491-24310 GCA_013400875.1 Anhinga rufa | reverse complement strand
ACAGGTGTGGGCAATGTTCACCCTCAGTCACACGTGTAGGTAATGATCATCCCCAGGCTCCTTCCTACTGATNCTCCTTCCTACTGATCTGCCTTAAATGGCAGACCATCCTTCTGTCATGAGGGGAACAGGACCCTGCAAGCTCACCCCTGCTGAGTTCACTCCCAACAGCAGGGGTTAGCCAGGGCAGGCAGCAATTGCAGCTCGGGAACCAACAGCGTTGGTCGGTGGGTGGTGAGCTGTTGCACCACTTGTGATTTTCTGGGTTTTGTTCCTCTCCCTTGTTCTTTACTCTTCTGATTCTCTCCCCCATCCCACAGGGGTGTGGGGAGTGAGCGAGTGGCTGCGTGGTGCTTGATTGCTGACCGGGGCTAAACCACAACAGTATACAACTGGATAACCAATAAAATGAACTTTGGAGAGTGCAATGGGCTTGGGCTGGGTTTAGCCCACATATTCCTACCTAGTGACTGGGGACACTCATCTCCAGCTCCCACTGTCTTGATGGCCTCCCATGAAATCCCTCCAGTCTGTCAATGTCTTTCCTGTATGGAGGGCCCAAAGTAGACAGAGTACCCAGGTGAGGTCTGGCACTCACTGAGCACAGGGGGATAATCCCTCCTCTTGCTCTCTGGACTGAGCCCTGTTCACACTATCCTGGGTGCTGCTGGCCCTTGTTGCTGCCTGGGCACAAGGCTGTTCCCTGCTCAGCTCACTGTCCACCAGGGCCCATGGCCCCATCCATGGCATAGTCCCATCACAGCCATGTTGGGGCCTGCCAGGGAGAGGCAGAACAGTTACCCAGTGTCTGCGTAACTGCTCACATCCATGTTCCCCACCTCTCTCAAGCTGGATACTGTTATTTCTCCACACTGAAATTAGTAGCTGAAAGGAAGAGAACCACAGCTCAGAGAGAAGCAATTGTTAATGCAATTGTTAATAAGGTGCTCCACCAGCACTTTCACTTGCTCACATAAAACCACTGATTTCAATCCAAGGGGCAGTAAAAACATCAAACAGCCTTTCTGACTCCTGACCCTTTCTTAAGTGCAGAAAGCTGCAAGCTATGTTGCTGCTCTTATGAAAAGCTCCTCCACAAGCATTCAAGAGAGGAGACAGCAAGGTACCTCTCAACAGGAATGCTCTGATCAGCCCAGATTGGTGTAGTTGGTTGGTAAATTCAGCATATCTTGTCTTTTACCTCCATCAGCACTTCCATCAGGAACAGGTTCTCCTCGTTCAACATGCTTGGTCCAACGCAGATGGCAAGATTGCTGGAGTCCATCCTGTTTCTTGGTGAGTTTTCCCTGATGTGGTGCAGCAGAGACAGCAACTGCTTGAGGATGAGATTGGCTCCAGGCAATTTGTCAGCCACCCTAAGGGAAGGTGAACATAATGTAACATCACTTCAGTGGTTGCTTCTTTAAAAGCGTGTATTTCATTAATCTTGTAGAAATGACATGACTTCTAAAGAGAGGAAGGCATGTGCTTTTTCCATGACTTAGAAGCACCACCATTCAAAAATTACCAACAGCAGCTCAGTCATAGGTTAACTGTAAGATCTGCACTGACATGCTAGCATTACTGAAGCCTGTGTCTTTGAGGAGATGGACAACATTAATAAATCATATGTTGTCAAGAGAAATCACTGCAGGCTTTCCTAAGGAAGTTGTGTTAGGTAGCTTTCAATGTACTCTAAGCCACCTTTCTACTTTTCAGGAAGGAAGCATGGTGGTGTTTGCTAGCTTGTGGTTTCACTCAAGCCCCCTCAAAGGAAGACTTGTCCATGCCTGATTGACAGCAGAGGTACTACCTTCACAAAGACATTGCAACTGCTGGCCACTTGTTATATGAGTCATTTTGTGAAGCAATCTCAAGTGCCTTAAGGAAGTGTTCTGGCTAAAGAAATGCTTTTCTGTGCCAGTTCCTCCCTAAATCCCACTCTACAGCAGCAATAAACAACTGTCAGAATCAACAGGATTTTACAGGAAACTGTCAATTTGCAGGGAAGTCCCAGGTGTCTACCAGTCCCTCCATACCAGATGCACTACCTGCAAAAGTTACTCCTTCAGTTCTTCCAATCTCTCCTCCTCGCTCAGCTTCTCCAAGGGTCATATCCAGTCCTTGATAGAGGTCAGCCAGCAATAGTTTCAAGGGGATGTTTCAGAATAAGTCCAGCGATGCCAAGAGCTTCTGATAAGGCTTTAAATGCTCCCTCTGATCTCACAGGAGACAACTCGGGCTTGGAGGAGGCAGGTTGGTTGCAGTGACCTTCTCTAAGAGCTATGCATCAGCACTGACAGAGCAGGCAGCTGCCAGGGTATGGGACAAGCAAATTTGCACTAGCCTCCTATCAGGACTCCTTGCTCTTCTCTGTCCTCTGCTCTCCCCTAACTCTCGGTATGCCTTCCAGAGGAGAAGACTCAGGAAGAGCACGAAGTAAGTTTCCCATGGGCATGCCAGAAACCAGGGGCAGAACAAGAGGAACAGAAAAGGAGACAGAGAAGAAAAACACCAGATTTGGAATTTTAAGTCTGAGAAACAGTTTGGCTGCTCTGTGGCTTTAGTGTGGGGTCCTGGCTAGGTCAAAGCCAGTCACTGAAGTGGGACTTGCAGCACAGCAGGGAGCTCTTGCAGCCCAAAATCGGAAGAATTCACCTTCGCAATCACTGCCAGCAGGTGCACAGTTTGGCTTTCCCAGTCAGCGTCCCCTCCTGTGTCTAGGGCCTCCTTCAGCTCCCGATGTGCTTTCTTGCTGGCAGCTGGTCCAAATATCCTCTCAGCTGATGGCCCTTTCACATACAATATATCCAGGAGTTCCTGTGGGAAACATGGGCCAAAGTAGGAGAATTTTGATGAAGACAGACCCTGTGGCACGTAAACCTCTTTTAGAGAGAGAAGCAAGTTTGGATGAGGAGGCACTCTGCTTTCACTGAGGTGTGATGTAGGTGTGGCTCCAGGGAGATCATGTTGGGAGAAGCTTCATCTTCTGCCTGCACGGAAGTAATTTTGTGCTAGTGAACTCCCTTACTGCTATGAAGACAGTCCTGATTCCTTCCTAGAGGTCAAGCCCTCTTGCCCAAATCTCTCCCTGTCCCTTCCCACTCAACCAAGCCAGGATGTCCCCCTCAAGAGACTGCTTAAAAGGGCAAAAAAGCCTGTCTTTTGAAAAAACTTCCCCTGTGGGGAAACTGTCCAAGAACCTTTTTATCCCAAAGACAGTGTTTAGATATGATCAGTGCTAGCCCATTGCTGAGGACTTTTTTATCTGGAAACACAGAAATCCCTGGAGGGAGAGAGGTTGTTTGGGTGGGAGGGACACTCCGAGGGCTGAGCTCTGCCGCCTGCCAAGGGCTGTGACTCGCTCTGCACGAAGGACAGCAGGCGTCATGAGTTCAGCTGATGGGAAGGGAAGATGTCTGCGCCTCAGGTTCTTTTTCAACCACCTTCACTGCCAGAGGGGACCAGCACAGGACACTGCGTGGTGTCAGCCTGCGAGAAGCACACGAGGCTACCGAGCAGCCCGGGCCACCAGCGAGCTGCCTTGGCCAGGTGGGACCTGCCAGAAGGAGATGGGCAGTGCAGAGGCTGCTGGCCGCCAGCCAGAAGTCCCGCCCCGTCACCAACATCTTCTGTTGTGATTGGCTGCCAGGACCTGCCACACCTTCTAATTTACCCAAGGGTAGAGGAAGTCCCTCCCCTTTATGCACAGGGCGCTGCCATTTTGTTTCAGCCACCATTTTATGGCAGGGAGCTGCCACTGTCTTGCCCTGCCATTGGCTGGTTGCTGTTCTGCCCACACGTCCTTTGGTCTCCCTCTGATTGGCTCCCTGCTTCCTTTGGACCAGGAAATGCTCGGGTATGGGAATCTATTCGTTCGCTTACCATGCCTACCAGTGTGGGAGGGGGTACATGCGGAAGTGTACAACTATGTATAAGTATGTATTTTGTTTATTTATACATAGATACACTGGTTTATATATATACATCTACATTTATATACTTACGTATTGTTATATGTATACATGTATATGCACTTACAAACACACAGAAATTAAATACATATGCGTCTGTAGAAGAATGGGTATGAAGTAGATAAAACATCTTTTACTAACAGCTAATGGGACAAACAATAAAAGTTTTAATATTAATATAAAGTAATTAACTGACAGCAAAAGGCAGGTTTGGCCCCCACACGCAGACGTGCTGTGCGGCTGCAGAGGCACCGTCACGTCTGGGGGCACGAGGAGAGGCAGCATGGACCCCTCCAAGGAGCCAGCCAAGGGGGCCCGGTGGATCGGTGTGAGCGCTGGGGTGTTGCAGTGCTTTTCAGCTCAGACCATGATCATTTGGGGGCCCGGAGGGAGTAGCAGGCAAGATGGTGGTCACAGTGGAGCTGGTGGGGCTTTTACTTATGGGGCCTTGGCTTACAAGGCAGGGACACAGGAAGAACTGTTACAACAAAGTGCTAATTAGGAAAACTAGACAAATTTTACATTGCTTCAAGCGTCTTGTTGGCAAGGGGTTACGGGGACAAAAGGGCCCTTAACTGCATGCAGACTGGCCCGTGTGGTGGACCAGTGAATGTCTCACACTGTGTGGAAGAAGGTGAGGTCAGGAATTAATATATGCGTCACCTTCCTATCCAAGGGGGAAAAGGATTGGGGGACCTTTAAGCCAAACAACAGTCTTAGATATGCCAAGAGCAGTTTCCTCCTTTTACACAGTTAACTTTATTATGGCATTAAGGATGTCAGGACGTTATTTGGAGTAAGAAAACTTTATGGGCCTTGTCATACACCATATAACTATGTCCATAGTTGTAAATATTATTTACAGCTCTGTTAACTGTGCAGTTAACTTGGGGACAAGGATAAGGTGCTCTGGCTGCTGGCTGCTGTGCAGGTCTCCAGAGTTTTTACAGAGGTACAAGGTCCTGGCTATTAAAAACCACACCGATTGTTTGGCTATGATTTTCTGTGAGATGTGTAAGGTCTGTAAAAAAACATCATGAATGTAAAGGCTGGAAGTGTGCAACAAGCTAGGAACAGATCTGTAATGTAAACAAGAACCAGTGATCAAAAATCATGCCCATGATCAAAACCACAGGACCAGGGTAGGGTTATATTGTCTGTGACATAGAACATACGCAGGAAACTGGGATACATTTCCCAAACTACATTTTTACATGGAGATAGCCCTGGATGACCCTTCAGCTGAGGAAGGGGCGGAAAAGAAAACTGAAAGAATATGGAAGTTTAAAGGGGACACATCTCATGCACTTTATTCACTTGTTTGTTGACACAGAGTTCGGGGTTATGCTTTCCTAGTGCACAACGCCTACTGATGGCTTCTTTATTATTAGTCAGTTTCTAGAGGAAAAAATGGATGTCAAATTAATCACCCAGGGTGGTAAACTCATGTTATACATGTGCCCAGCTTGCGTATATGTTTCATAGACTCTTTAAGGTTTTCACCCACAAAACCAATCAGTCTCCCCCACACTCTGTGTATCAAGAGCTGTAAAGGTTATTTACACCATTTTCATTTTTTGCTGAAAAGGACCACCTAAATAGAATGTGTTTCGGCACATTTGTGAGCACATGAGTGAGCTGCTATGACAAAAGGAGCTGGGAAGCTTGCAGAGTGCTTAGCCAGGACCAAACTGCCTACAGTTGGTCCCAAGAGATGTGCTTTTTGGCAGCAGCATAAATGCCATTTGTCTATATTACAAAGCAGACCTCAATGAAAAACTATATTGCTATCATTTTACTAGCCTCTATCCCGTCATCAACAAAACAAAACTATACCCACCTGGGCATCCAAAGTTATTTTTGAGAATTTTGACACAAGCTACAGAATATACCTCCAGCACCCACACCATATACCACAGAGACACCTTGAATACCAGGGAGACTACTGCCAGGCTGGGCTCTATAATAATCCACGTTCATGGATGGGTTAAAACCTTTCTCAGATCTTTCTTTTGTTCTAGACACCCTGCTATGGTCTCTGTTTTCAGGGAGGCACAGGTTCTTTCATTTTAAACACACCCCCATATAGGGTCTTCCAAACTCTCACAGGGTTTGAAGCCCCATCTGTTGGGCTCTGATCACTGCAAAGTTTTAACTGTCATTCTTTATAAACGCTGACAACACATCAACACAGCAAAAAGTGTTGCATGCTGTAAAAATATCTCCGCCTCTTGGTTTTGAGCACCCTGTTAAAACATCCTGTGACAGAGGTTTTTATTTCATTATTTGCCAAAAAAGTGGTGAACTGCTTTAACAGCTTATTTAAAGGTTAGTTTAAAAATTCTTTTGTTGGGTTGGTCTGTAATTTCTGAGGCTAGCACTGCCAGATAAAAATTGTTGTAAAAGCCCTGGGTATTTCAGAACCTGTTTTGCCTTGTAGATCTATGGCCTGGGCATGCTTTGATTATATATCTGTCACCATAAGTTGCACCACTGTTGTGTTTGGAAGACTGTTGCATGTCCATCACATCTGCCTGCCACTCTGCATCTACCTCTGCCAGAATCACCCTTATTCTTTTAAAGTTTTTTCTTGCTGCTTTGTGTAAGCTGTAAGAGTCCTGGTTTGCAAGCCAGACTTCTCTTCAAATTGGCAGTTTACCTTTAGCAGCTTCAAAAAGGGCATTTATACCCCCTACAGCTTCCCACCTTCTCAGGAGCATCATAAATGTTTTTTGACAGAGTGGTGGTGTAGACATGTCTACTGCCATGCCACTACTAGACACGTGTACAAAAGATAACACTGGCCTATAACACAAATACAGAGAAAGTTTATTAACAGGGTGTGAGGGGAGTTGGTTGCCAGTCAGGGTTCTCCAGACTTTTTACTTTTTTTGCCATTGAACACCACTGTCACTTCCATACCCATTCTTTTTCTTTGGCTGCTGCTGGCTTGGACAGCACCATCAGCAGGTCACAGCACACTCCTGACTTCTCCATGCTCAGACTGCCAGCCAGAGATTTTTAAAATGTTCAGTATGGTCATCAACCTTATAGACCTTATAGGAAGCACATATAACACCAGCCTGTCCCCTGTCATGTCTTACAGGTTGCTGTAAGATCCACCAGAACGACCAGCAAAGGGAGCTCTCTGCCACCATCTGCCCTCTCTGCACCACATCTTGATATGTAATTTGTGGTTCACAGACCAGCTGGTTCTTTGGGTTGATGAGGGCTTTTTTGGGAATCCTGTAGGGTTCTACTAGTCAATCAGTGGACCAGAAGAAGGGAGGGACTTCTGGGACAAAGCCTGGCTACTGTGTGGTCCTTCTGTTGCTCCCAGTAGTGCCTGCAGGGGAGAAGGCATTCCCCCGCCATACAAAACCAGGAAGGATCTCCAACCTCCCATCCAGTCAATTACTGCATACAAAACAGTATTTGCCATTTACTAGCGAGGAATTAAAAGGGCAATAATTGAATGCTTAATCAATATTCATGTTTTCATTTCCAATCTTGTTACAGCCACCACTGTAGACAGACCACATGGAAGGGCTCCAGGCAGGTCCCAGACCCCTTCTGCACAATCTTGCCAAAATCATGGGTACAGCTGCCGGCTGCAAGAGGAAGGGCACAAATGAGCATCTCCTCCAACTGGCTATCCAGGGCTGCCAGGCTGTTTCTCAGGTAAAGGCAATGTGAGAAGCACCAAGTTCCTCTGGGCATGCATGGCCTCATCTTTTGGCTTCTCAACAAATGGCCACCCCCACCAGCTATGACAGAGCAGGGTCCCCAAGCCCCTGCTTGCCATGGCACAGGGGCAGCTTGTTGCTTACTCAAAAGCAAACAGGAATGAGACTTAAGGCTGAGCAGCCTGTAGTCTCCCATGGCTGCAGGACCACTTTTTCATTTGTGCGTAAGTGCTGTGCCCAAACATCATCGCAACAAGGGCTGTCTGCTCCCCAAGGGAAGGTGAGCTGGGAGCCAAGGTCGACCACCCTACGGGCAGTGACCTCACCAACAGGGCACAGCTGAGTGGTGGTAACATGGTCCACCACCAGTCCCCAGAGAAGGCAAGTGATGAACCAGGTCCAGAATCCATCAGGGGAGTACAGTCAGAGGAAATGGGGCTGGAGGTAATACTGGAGACAAGCAAGAACATCCAGATGAGAGGTCCATGCAGGAGACAATATGCCTACAGCATAGGTCTGAGCTACCTCCAGGAGACAGAGCTGGGGACTGAAGGCCCACACCTGAGCTAAAATGGGGCTCACACAGGTGAGGGGAGAGATCAGGGGTGTGTGTGTGTGTAGGCCCCAGGTAAGGCTGTTCAGGTTTCTGAGTCCCTTTTTGTGCAGCCTCCCTTCCCAGCAAGGGGTGTCATCACACCTTGCAGAGATCTAGGATTAAAGATGACTTGCTAGGGGTTGTAAGGGGTCACAGATCCTCTAGCCAAGTAAAGAGTAGCTGTGTGCTCCAACTTACTTTATAAAAAAACCCCATCCAATCCCAAAAACAGAATAAACCAGCCTCCCATTCATGACAGTTAAACTAACACACATTTAGAGGAGAGACAGCTGCTTGCTAATAATTTTATTCCGTTACAACACTGCCACCTCTTGTTCATCTGCAGATTTTATTTTGTGCAGCTTCTGCCTGTGGTAGATTGACCACCAGCACAAAGTCGTCAAGCCCCTACTAGTTCTGTTAAACTGAAACCTTACAAGGAATAACAACTGAATGGATACAACATCATGTACTTCCATACAAGTTACAAACATGTAGAAGGCCTGAAAACATCCACAGACATGTTATATCAGTGTTGACTGGTAAGTCCACTGTTTTCTCTGATAACTCACAGAATGAGGTACCAAAACAAAGGGGGAAAAAATCTCAAACCAACAAAAAACCCAGAACCCAGCAGAAAATGTCATGGGATTTTTTCCAGGGAGTGAAATGTACTGTGTCCATGCAATGTTATCTCCAAGCTTGGAGATTTCTCCTGATGTGAATCTCAACTGTCCTCTCAGTACTTGCCCCATATTCTACCTCAGAGGCTGCCACCCAAAGGCATACATTTTCCTCATGCTGGTTAATGAAGAGCAGCACCTGTTCTGCCTCCACCAGGGACACCGAGTCTGTGAATTGTGTGGAAACCTTCTGGAGAAGATTTGGCTGCAGATGAGCAATGTAGGTTGATCATCTTTGTCTTTGAGTTTCTGACTAGGTGGTTTCTGGGAAGAGGTTCAGCATGCCCTAGGGGAAGGTGGACCAGAAGAAGGTAGATCACACTCCGTGCTAGCAGGCACAACATGGGGAAAGCCCACAGAAAGCAGGGAGAAGAGACAAACAGCACAATCCAGCCAGGTCACTTAGTCCAGCTGCTTGCCATTCAACTAGCTCATTTGGTTAAGGTTAGACTGGTGACAGAGATGAGGTTTCTGCATATGTTCCTTGATGTCTAGCACTATACTTAATTTTTATTTCCTTTAGGCATATTTAGAGGTCAGTAATAAATAACACCACCTTGAAGTAACAGTTTTTTGCTATGCTTTTTCATTATGTCTCTTTGTGTTTCAGTCCTGGAGTGTACAGTAGTTGAGAAGGGGTGTAATGCATTTCACCAGACCCAGGTGCCTGGGAGCTGCCAGAAGCCTCAGAAGCTGATGAGGAGCCCAAGCCCACAGCAGTGATCCCCTGGGCAGTGGGATCAGAAGCTGCTGGTCGACCTGCTGTGCAGAAGGAAGGGACCTGCCAGCCAGTCTGTCAGGAGTAGTTTTTTCTTCACATCTCTTTACATCTGGAAGATCCAATCAAAAAGAAAATTACTGTCTTGAAGTGAAGTTGCCAGCAGGCAATCAGTTTTACTGTGGTTGAGTCCTAATGGGCTGACACTTGAGGCAGCTGGGTTTTTTTTTACTTCATACTCAATAAACACATTATTTCTGAACCATAGGATTGAGTCCAAACTTCCTTACAGCCCTTTCTGCTGTCTCAACCCAAGATGAACCCTCAAAAGCTGCGGTGCTTGTTTTGGGTGCTCAGCTAAGTGGTGTGTTGGGACCACCTCGGAAGTGTTAGTATGTTCCCAGGCCCTCTCACTGATGTTGACTAAGACAGCCTCACTTTCCATTCTCATAGGTGCTCCAGTACAGCCACAGGACTCCATTAGCTTTACTCCAGACTCTAGAGTCAACAGAGGCACAGGATAGTCCAAGAAGGGTTTATTCCTGAATAGTCTTTCCATGACAGGTCAGAACTATTGCAATAGGCATTTGGTGTCTCCACAAGCTGCTCTGGGAGACTGTCCCTCTTTCTGCTGTCTGCAAAATGTCTTCCTGTTTTGTCCAGAAATATGTTGAAAAATGTGCCCTTGATGTTAATCTCATCACTGACCATGTACTCTGGATGAATGTCCACAGAGAACTGGGTAGGAGCTGCTCTGCCCCCTCTCTCTTTCTTTTGACGACCCTTTGCAAAGAAGATGTGAAGCTGAGATTGCTACGAGGCCATGTTAAGTTTCTGTTGAGCTGCATGGCTCTCAGCTGTGTGGTAGGACCCAGCTCTCCCACTTGGGGCAAGAGAGCCTGCCTGTCCTGGTGCGTGCAGGTATTCCTCCCCTGGGCGTTTCCCTGTGTTGAACTGCATGGTTCACTTTGGACCATTGTCCAGGAGGTTAATGAAGATGTTAAACAATATTGACACCAGTGTTGCCCCTGGGGTACACCACTGACAACCATCCTCCAGCTGTCCATCTCCCACAGCACCTGCAGTGCATCCTGTCAGGCGCTGGGGTGCATCCTGCAGGGGCTGCTGGGGCTGGGACCATTAGGGACTGCCCCCAGGGTGGCAGGGCAGACCCTCACATCCAGAGCCATCCCACCCCCCAGAGAGGGAGCAGGGCAGGCCAGGGGGCATCAGGCACCTCCCCGAGGAAAGGGGTGGGCCAAGGCCAGGCTGGCACATCATCCCATGGGAAAATGGCTGAGCAGGAAAGGGTTGTGGGGAGCTGGAGATCAGCACCCGATGGCATCAGTGGGGCATGGGCTGAGGGCCCTAGGCAGGGCTGAAACGGGGTCCTGGTGATGGGCAGGGTGGGGAGAAGACCTGAGGGGGTAGGAATGGCCCTTGAGGCCCATGGTTGCCTTTGGAGACATTACAGCCTCTGGTTCGAAGGACACTGGAGCCCCCCAGAGGTATAGGCATTCCCCTGCTCCTAAAACGCCATGACAGAGTGTGCCCAAACTCCTCTAAAGGTGAAGTAAAGAGATCTTTTAAATTAAAAACAGTGTCATCTCATGTAATTGATTTTCAGAGTGAAAAATATGCAAATGCCAACTCTATGCTGACTGGGTTGTGACTGGAGCACAGGTTTCCCTCCTCACCTGCTGCTTTTTCAACCTGTACAATAGAAATAACTGTAATGTAATGTAAGTGGTCATCACCATCATCAAAGTGATAAGAGCCCTCTTGCTGGTGCACATGCTCTTGCAGAGAGTATTCTCATAATGACAGCATCATGCAAGTGAACCATAAACCCCAGTTTCCTTAAGTTAGGTTTTATATTTATGATTTTGGTCTTTATTTAAACTATGTTTATAATTTTGAGCACTATGACCAGATAAAGCAAGAACTATAAAATCAACACCCAAGCAGAATAATTCTTTATATATTTTAGTCCATTACTTCATGTTTCAGTCCAATTTTGTGTAAATTAACCTTCAGTAAAAATGTTACATTTTGAGATGACCTACACCGGACCTGGTTCATTGAGATGGCTGTGGTACCTGAGGCTCGACTCAGTGCTGAGGGGACCACCAAAGAACCAGCCTACACGCTCTGTGCCTGAAAGCATTCAGCACTTAACTATAAGTCCTTTTTATTATAGGGACGGGGAGGGGACACCAAACCCAGATACTACAAAAATTATTTCATTATTCCACAAGAAATTAAGAGTAAATACCTCTGCAGTGTCTCTGGGAAATACCTTAAAGACATCCAGAAGCAAAGTTACTGATTTGCAAAACCTAACACACGCCTCCAGCCCCGTGAATGCACTGTCACACCTCTCCCCCACAGGCCAGCACCCACCCACTGGCATGAAAATTGCAGTCACAGCTGGTCGCCGCCTCTGCCTGGAAAATCCCACTGCTCCATCCCTGCTCACTTCATTTCCCTTTCTCTTTGTGAAGTCCTCCCTGAACAGTGTTCCCACCATTTGCACCATGGCTCCTGCCCTACTTTAACACTCCCCTCCTGCCTCCCCCCGACATACACAGCCCCCCAAATCAGTACTACCTTGCCCATGCATGG
Source organism: Anhinga rufa (assembly GCA_013400875.1). Lineage (NCBI taxonomy): Eukaryota > Metazoa > Chordata > Aves > Suliformes > Anhingidae > Anhinga > Anhinga rufa. Next base: position 12,029 of record VZTV01105741.1, on the reverse strand, counting down.
CGTCCCCCGGCCCCGTGGCCCCATCCACTCCACCAGCCTTCACACTCTCTCTGGGTGTTTCCAGCTGCTGTTTATTTTCTCTTTCTCTGGGCTAAGAAGAGCTCATCCCTGTCCTGAAAAAAGCCCAAAACAACAACAACAAAAAAACCCAAAACAACAAAACAACAACCAAAAAACCCCCAACAAAAAACCCCACCACCACCACTAGTAATAATAATAATAGTAGTAATGATAATAGAACAGTGGCATGTCTCTTTCTGCAGTCAGTTTTTCTGTACCTGTTTCAGCCAGGCTTGCTCGTGTGCTCTTACTCTTCAGGAGTAAAGCAAGTGCCTTACAGAAATCTCTTTTTTCTCACAAGTCTCTGGGTTTCTCACCTAAATTTGTGCTCTCTTCAGCACCAAGTATGAAGCCTCTTTGGAGGATTGCTTTCCCCCCATGTCTGCCTTGGCCCATGCAGCCCCTCATCTCCCTGCTGGTAGAAGAGCTGATTCTGGCAGGGACACACAGACTAATTGTGAACCAGGGAGAGACAAGAAGTTCCTTCAGTGGTCCCTCTTTTATGGGAATAAAAAGCAAAGCAGCAAAGATGATCCAGTCCACTGTGGTTGCCCTCCCTGCATTGCCTCCCCAGCCCAGTCCCTGCAGCTGGGACAAACCCTCCCCTCTCCCAAGGGAAAACCTGAGGTCCAAAGTGTCCGCGCTTGTCTCGGTGCCCCTGGGCGCCCCTGGGGCAGGGAGCGGCCATCAGCCGAGCCAGCACCAGAAGACATGAACCTCAGTTCCCAGCCCTGCCCTGCCCTGACGGCCCGGCTAAAGCATGCAGTAACGCAGGTGGCTGCAGTAATTTTGGAGTAACCCTCAGTCTCTCCGTCTGAGTGCTAGGGATTCCCGTGTGTGAAATGAAAACCTCTTCCAGAACACTGTCATCAGAACAGTGACTTTATTAACAGAGACAAACAAAGGATTAAAACACGCTATGAGTATGCTGAAACGCACAGTGTACCTGTGGAGGACAGACATATTTATATACATCAGTTCGTTGTAGAAATGTGAGCAATTTGGTCTAGATGACTAGGATATCCCCTGGTAGTTTGCAACGGATCCAGACAGCTTCCTCTCCGTGGTGGCTCCGGTACAGCAACCGCCTTCCCCCAGCCCCCCGCAGCCAGGCCAGTGCCGGACCCCCGCACGCTTGCCTTCCCCCGCGCAGGGAACCCCGCCGCCGGCTGCGCGCCGCTCCGCCGGGCTGCGCGCCGCGGAAAAGGCGGCCGGGACGCTCTGAAGACATCGGCCCCCCACCCCACCCCCCCCAGGGCATCCCCTTGCCCCGGCCCCTCCGGCCGGCAGCCGGTGGCTGTTCCCTGCTTCGGGAAGGAGCCGCGCACCCCGGGGCAGGGCACGGGGCCAGCCCCGCTCCCGGGCACGGCTCGGCTCCGCACTGGTACGGCACTGCAACTCCCGGTGCCGGCGCCTCTGCTCGGCAGCAAGGCACGGGCTGGGTTTTTCCTGGACGGACAAAATCAAAGGGGGAAGGA
>VZTV01105735.1:0-20874 GCA_013400875.1 Anhinga rufa | reverse complement strand
TTGGGAAGACAAACACCAGCACTGAAGACATCCCCCACCCCTTCCTTCTTCTTGTCCCAGCTTTATATACTGGGCATGCCGTCATATGGTATGGAATATCCCTTTGGCCAGTTTGGATCAGCTCTCTTGGCTGTGCCCCCTCCCCTCCTGGCTTCTTGTGCCTCTAGCAGAGCAGGGGAAGCTCGAAAGGTCTTTGACGTTTAAGCACTACTGGGCAACACTTAGCACCTACTTAACAGCAACTAAAACATCAGTGCCCCATCAACACTATTCTCCTACCAAATCCAAAACACTGCACTAAACCAGCTACAGTGAAGAAAACTAACTCTACCCCAGCCAAATCCAGGACACTCTAGTATACCCAATGGGAAACAAGAAACTCTCTGCAAATGTTTTAAAGTAGCACAAGGAGATTCTGGTATTCTGTTATTCCCCTGATGCAGAGCTGGGTGTAACTGAGAAGGGAAGCAAGCTCTGCTATTTCTGACCATCACATGTAGCCCATTGCTAAAGGTATATGCACATTAGCTGCTGAAAGCCTAGTTTGTTGGGTGGCTTGTTTAATTGCTTAAGTGCGAGTAGGGTATATTTATTTAATACAGCTAACTGGTCATGCAAACAAGATATCATCTGCCTTTTTTATGTACAGATGAATTTATACTCATTATGGGTCCTGGCATAGAATAAAAAAATATTCTATGGGCAGGAAATTCAGTCTTTTCTTTTCTCCTGGTCTGCTGAAGCATGAAGATATAGATCTAGGGTGTGTAAACAGCTTACTATTGATGATGAAGATGTAGCCTCTTTAAACATCCTGGATATTTTGACAGGGAATGTTTCATTCTATAGCAGGGTAATATGTTGACTTAAGTACCCCAACCTTGCCATAAGAAGCTACCGCTGATTTCAGTCCCAAAACCAAATCCAGGTAACGCTTCATAAAGGAACTCTTTATTTGTTTTTTTTATAATACTAAATGACTGAGGATTTAATATATTTAGTGCTAAACATTACACAGGAATGATGCTGAAACAATGTGATCATGGTCTCAGGCCATAATCAATCTAACAATTTTACTCCCACAAAGCTGGTGTAAGGCTGTCTGACTGTTCGAAATTACTCCTGATATTTCCTATGAGAAAGCAAAACCAGATTATGCAGAGAATTCAGAAGCAGATTTCAAGATTTAAGCCGATCTGTAATAAATGTAGGATACAGTCTAGGTAAAGGTGGCTTAATGTTCCTCAGATAGGTGCCTAATGCTTGTCAGTGCCACACAGAATGGTTTCCATGGCATACACTCAGTGTGACTGTATGATAGTGCAGGACCCTTCAAGGTTATTAGTCTGGGTGTTTTACAGGGAGATTAGCTGCCCCAAGAGGCACAGAGTGACTTCCTGATGCTGGGTCCCCACACAGGAAATACTCCACACCTTCTCAGACTTCAGAAATCAGTGGGGTCTTCTGCTAAGTTGCTGCCTGGCATCAGTTACAGTATTGAAAATCTTAGAAGAGTTACGTGCATGCCATCTGCATAACTGTAAAGAAACACCAAATTAAATTTGTTCCAGGACCTGTTGTTTGTGGAGGAGGAGTTGTGCTTTATTTCCAATCATGTTATGTTTCTTTATTAGACTGAACCTTTACAAAATATATGTATGTATATGTATATACTCCTCCCAAAATGCAAACACTATCAGCCAGTTTCTGAGGAAGGAAGAGCATCTTCTGTTTACCTGTTCATTTGCTAAAATCCCCTAAACCCCACCTTCCTAGACTCTCTGAATCAATCTGGGACTGAAGCCAAAGTCACCTACCATATAAGACTGACAGGGCACGGGTGAACTACTCCTCCTGACCAACTTTAGACCTGACATCCTTGTGCCAGACTCCACTCAAGATGGGGTTTGGCAGGGGGATATGGGTACCAGAATGGACTTTTCTGTTAGCAATTTGCTGTATCCATCAGATAGGTAAGAAGTTATCTTTTTTATTGGGAAAAGAAAAAACACTCATTTTATTGTTTCACTTAACAGATGGTTGCATTTCTTTATATTTTTTTTTGCAATTTTCAATAACTGTTTAATGTCTGTCTATTAACTGGACTGTAACTGGACTGATTTAATTTAATATTGCCTCAAACTATTGCATATAACTATATTTGGAAGGTAGCCTTGAAGAACCACTCAAAAAGAACCATTATTCATGTCTTAAAATGTAAAATTTTCAGTATCACTTATGCCTGACAAAAACATTTTATTGTTGTTGCATTTTGTATTAGGATTGATTATGAATGTTATGGTTTTTATGAAATTTATAACACCACATTTTCCAGTTGCTAGATCAGACCACTGGTCAATTTTTTTCCAGTATCTAGTCACCTACCTGGAGCTAATACCAGATTCCTCAAGATTTCTTGCAACTTCTTTTGTAAGCGACTAGAAGGGAACAGTCATGTGTCAATGATTTTCAGGAAATAATTGTGCATTGATAATAACCTATGTAAAATATTTATATAAATTACTGATATTGAGTGTGAGCAGGACTGGGAGATTTATCTGACACATGCAATCCACCATTTTGTATGTGTTTTTTTCTTCTGCAATATTATATCCATCAGGGCTGGTCTTGGCAGTATTTATTATATGAGTGGCCCTATTAATTCAATGGAACCACTCAGATTGAAATTACTTGCATGAGTACAAGCTTGTTAAGTCAGTCCCATTCATGTACAGTAACTACTGTCTTGTCAGCTAACATTTTTAAATCTTCAGATTGCCTATGTAAATTTATCTTACATGTAATTTTCAAAACATTGACAAGTGCAAATATCATTTTAGGCTACTTTATAGTTCGTGAAATAAACGCTAAAATATTGGCAAGTTGATTTAAGCACAAAATACAACAGTCACTTAGAGTATAAGCTCATGTTTATAGTTATGCAATGTCAGTCCAAAGCATCTTCAACCATTCATTGAACAAAAAGTTATTTGTACTGTGCAATGCTAATCTCATAAATTGCTTTGAAAAAGGAGTAGTGGTTAGAGAGTGTCCAGCAAACTCCTCCTTATTCGAATAACACTCTGCGGAAAGTATTTTCAGATGTCCTTGTCACCAAAATTTAGAATAAAACTCCTTAACACCAATATAGTATTAAGAAGCAAACATTCTTCAGATGCGCGGGCATAATTCCTCCTAGCATGCATACCACAAGTCACGATAGACAAAGCTTATATTGTCAGTTATATACGTATGCATTAGATTTCCTGGAACTAATTATAATACTTGCATCTTAATTACCTATGTGTTTTAAGTCCCTTAAGAGCCCCTGAAGAGGTATCAGGTGGTCTCCGGTGGACCCTAGTGGTTTGTCGAAGGGGTGTTTTTTCTGTCCTTTCCATAACTCTGAGTCCCTCTTCCACATATGGTCATGAGTTGGCCCATGGAGTAATCTTGTCACAGCATATTGCAAGGCCTGTTGGTTTCAACTGCTGTTCTGGCTCTTATCTAAATGGAGGTGTCCTTAGACCCTTTTGTCTTGGTTTCGACTGGCTGCTAGGTGGCTTGCGAAGATTATTTCCTTGAGTGCATTCTTGCCTGAGGCCCCTCACAACATCCTGAGTGACTAAAGAATATTTGCCCAATCTCACAACATCTCCACAAACATTCTGTGCCTGATTTTATATTTTGGGTGAAATACTAAGTTTTATAAATTGATTGTAATGATAACTGCATATGTGGATTGGCACCTGGATATAGACTTAGTAAGGTACATCCAGAAATATTCTTAATAATTAGGTCAGTTCCCAAATTATCAAACAGTAAATTATCTTGACTATTCTTAGAACCGAGACACTCTTATTTTTATAATGGTCAACAGCATGGCATTGTGCAATTGCTAAATAAACCAACGCAGCTAGAATTTCCTTGGGAATTATGTATTTGCCGACTAAACAAAAGCTCCTGCTGTTTCCTTGAGAAAAATTAACAAAATACATGTATATACTATTCTGCTCTGTTACAAAGGTTCTCACGCTAGAATAAACAAACATTCTGTGATTCTATGCCTGCTGAGATTCCTGTAGATGCGTTGGGTGAGAGCAAATTCTGGCCTTAATAATAAAACTTACAGAGGCATTTGTCTCACCAGATCAGTATTGGTTTTTCTCACCTGATCAGTATCAATTATAATGATAGGAATGAATTTACCTAATCATATTATCTGTGATACTGAAAGGCTGGAGAGCTGGGCTGAGGGGAACCTGATGAGATCCAACAGGAGCAAGGGCAAGGTGCTGCCCCTGGGGAGGAACAGCCCCAGGCACCAGCACAGGCTGGGGCTGCCCTGCTGGGAAGCGGCTCTGCTGAGAAGGCCCTGGCAGTGCTGGTGGGCAGCCAGTGCCCCTGAGCCAGCGCTGGGCCCTCGGGGCCAAGAAGGGCAGCGGTGTCCTGGGCTGCATGGACAGGAGTGTGGGCAGCAGGGCGAGGGAGGCCATCCTGCCCCTCTGCTCTGCCCTGGGGAGGCCGCAGCTGGGGTGCTGTGTCCAGTGCTGGGCCCCCCAGTGCCAGAAGGACAGGGAGCTGCTGGAGCAAGGCCAGCGCAGAGCCACAAGGATGCTCAGGGGATGGAGCATCTCCCTGGTGAGGAAAGGCTGAGAGACCTGGGCTTGTTCAGCCTGGAGAAGAGAAGGCTGAGGGGGATCTCATCAGTGCTTATCAGTATTTGAAGGGCGGGTGTCAGGAGGATGGGACTGGGCTCTTCTCAGCGGTGCCCGACGACAGGACAAGGGGCAACGGGCACATGTTGGAACACGGGAAGTTTCACTGAAACCTGAGGAAAAACCCCTTTGCTGTGCGGGTGCCAGAGCAGCGGCCCAGGCTGCCCAGAGAGGCTGTGGAGTCTCCTTCCCTGGAGCTATTCACACCCCGCCTGGACGCGGTCCTGTGCCCCTGCTCTGGGGGTGCTGCTCACGCAGTGGGGGTAGACAAGATGTTCTCTGGAGGTCCCTTCCAACCCCTACCGTTCTGTGATTCTGTGATTTTGTGAAGACTAACAGGAAATGGAAAGTGGTTAAACTCTGTCCTGAGCTACTCCTTTGTGCATCACTACTGGTCACACATAAAGTTAAATGAGAAAAGAATTAACAGCTTGAGTCTGAAAGAAACTGCAGGCACTGCAGCAACTTCTAGATATGGTGAGGCTGACCAGAACCCTCTCTTCCAAAGCCAGTAGTCTCCTGGGGAACTCTGTCAGAGTGAGGGCTTGAATCCTTTCAGATAGGCATCCTTCAGCTCTGGGATCAAGTACTCAGTCTGCTTACATGGTGGGCACAGCCAGAAGTTACATTAGAAAAGTAATAATAAAAAAAAAGGTACTCCCGATCTGGTTATTTTTAAGGCAAAGGTTTCATGGAGGTATCTGGGCTGAGGTTCTTAAGTAGAGGAAATGCTCATCAAGAAGGGGGACCAAAGGGGACTGGGGTTTAAGGCATGCGCCTGACTTCAGCATTTGCCCCTCTTCCACCAATGTGGCTCCCTGTTCAGTGAGATGGGTGTTAGGGATCCAGTTCTGAGTCAGTGAATTCGTCCCACCTATTGTATAAGGAAAAAGGGGGCTTAAGTTAGGGCTAAATTACATAGACAGTTCCTCTTTGACTGAGAAATTCTCTAGACACCTAGAGAGTGCATTCATATAATCCTGATCAGGATTCAGATATTAGTCATCTCATCACCTAAATCCTTTGAGGTTTTAGACTTGGCAGGTTATAGGTACATGTTAGTCAATGTGTTCCAAACGCGGTTATCACATGCTGACAGGATACAGTCCTTCACAAAATAAAGTTCTAGCCATTTTTCTTTTACAGGAAATGCCTGCTATATTTACTTATAAAAGACATGAGCTTAGAGCACCAACCTAGGAGCTCAGGGTCAGTCTTTTTCTAGGCATGAAACTGTTCAGAACAGTATTTGTCATCTCACGAAAGACTTTTCCAATACTCCCTCTGGTATGGTATTGCTGGGCCATGCATGGAAAGGAATAAAAAACTTACAGACTCATGATAGAGAGAAGGAGAACTCATCTAGAAGACAGTTCACGTAGTTGATCCATAACCATTTAACTGGAGGTACAAAGATAATCCTTGAAGGAAGGCACAAAAATAGGACAGTTTTGAAGTAGCTGAGTGCCCTAATCATGTGGTCACATGATCATGGCCTATTCTTTTTCCTCCTTTGTCACTGTCTCACTGGTTTTGGTACTGTGTCTCAGCTTCAGGTGGAGTAGCAAGAACCCTTGGTCAAATAGAATTACAGTGTGATGCTTAAGGTTTTCTGCAGAGAAGATGTGAGTTTGAACCATCTCAGAGTGAGAAGAGGGGCAGAACAGGAAACCTGATTCTTTTGGTAACTTCCCTGGGTTACTGCTCAGGCTATGGGCCCTTGTATTATCACTCAGAGGCACCTTCTTGTATCCAGCTCTAGAGCAAATCTAGATCCCTGATTGAGGCTTTAGATTTGCTCCAGAAGAAAAGGCTGTATGCTTAGACACTAAAGAAACTGGCATACAAATATCTGCAGCCATTACTGGATCACGCCCCAAGTCTCTTGTTTCTTTTAACCAGTTCTATGCCTTTTCTTATCATTACCTATGTATTACACAGCATTTTTAATAAATGACTCTTATACATTTTGTTAATTCTTCCTGTAATTGCTTCAGATATTAGTGAGACTTAGTGCAGCAGTGAAATAAGGGCTGTGATGCAGTCATTACAATCCCTTGTAGTGAGTTTTGAGGGAAACAAAGAAAGCAGATATACATGTAATGTTATTTGGATTTCAAACTTTGTGTATTTGTAATAGAAAGTCTCTTTCTATAATTACATTTTACCTTTTTTGGAGTCCTGTTTCATTTTTTCTGATGTGAAAGGACTCTCCCCTTTGTCTTACAGAGATGTATCTAGGTCCTTTGATTTATCTAAATGCTTTGCTTTAAAAGTTCAGATACAGGACTTCGTACTTACTATGTAAGTACAAACAAAATGGTATGTTCATTTATACTGTGTATTTGTATTTGCATTTATTTGCTACATCTCTACTAAATAATAAAAATGCCTAAAAAAGCTCCTTAGCATATTACTGGTAATGTCAAGTAAAGATGAATGTGTATTAACAAGCCCCTCTCTATATAAGAATAGTAATATCTTTATTAGATACCAATTACTAAACACACACTGTATGGTTATATTTGTATAATAATAGGTAACTAAGAAAACAATGTGTGTTTGTAAAGGTTGTATGCATATGAACATGAATATGTATATATAAAATCAAAGTGGAATATACATGCAGCAAGTCTGGTTCCTTATAAGCAAGGAAATGAGACCACTTTGGCAAGATGTAAAGTCAGTGGCTGATGTTGGGAAATCTAGTTGGCAACCCAACTTCATTGATTTTTATCATGTCATGATTTGTGATCATTCTGTACAACAGATTTGTGATCATTCTTAAGGGATTTCAGTGCCTTAACAGAAAAATATTAAACAGAGAGCAAAGGGGATGATTAAAGTTTGTATTCTGTCCTTAGAAAGAGGAGGTGTAATGAGAAGGCAGCTATGCTTTTGTACCAGTAACAGGCTAATTTAGTACAGCCTAACCCCTTGTATTGTTCAGTGTGTCTGAAGCACTCCAGTGTGCAGAGCTGTGAATTTCTGCCTCTCCTAACACAGTGCAGAGTTTCATAAAGTGGTCAAAATTCAAATGTAGAAAATGCACATCATCACAGCTGAAAGCAATTTCTTATGATCTAACTATCCTGATTTTGAATTGTGGTATGCACTTTGACCTGATCAATGGCCTGTAAAATGGCATTTACATGGCATGTAAAACAAAACAGGCCATGAAACATTGTTTCATTGGCATATTACCTTTCTAGTGCTTTCTAGGTCAATTTTAGGTGCAAATTTTGGTATTGTTTTACCAGGTTTTATTTTCTTTCTTACTTCTTTCTAGCTTCTGCTACAGTTTCATCTAAGGTGAAAATCATTCAGCCAATGCCGATAAATCCAGTAATAACATGTAAGTAAAAGAAATTAAATGTATTCAATAAGTTTTCAGTTTTAGGGGATGTAGGCAGTGGAATCAAATAGGGAAAGGCACTGGTAAAAGAAGCGATGGTTTATGAAGAGGAGAAAGAGGGTGGTTAAGAAACATAATATCAAAATATTATCTTAGCTGAAATATGGACAACTAATAAAGCTCTAGCTGAACATAATTGTAACCATAACCCCTATGGGGTATATGACTGTTGTGGTTTAGCCCAGCCAGCAGCCAAGCCCCATGCAGCCGCTCGCTCACTCCCCACTGGTGGGATGAGGGAGAGAACCGGAAGAGTAAAAGTGAGGAAACTCATGGGTTGAGATAAAGACAGTTTAATAGAGAAAGAGCCATGCACGCAAGCAAAGCAAACCAAGGCATTCATTCACTGCTCCCCATGGGCAGGTGGGTGTTCAGCCATCCCCAGGACAGCAGGGCTCCACCACGCGTAACGGTGACTGGGGAAGACAAACGCCATCACTCCCAATGTCTCCCCTTCCTTCTTCTTCCCCCAGCTCTATATACTGAGCATGACATCATATGGTGTGGGATATCCCTGGGGTCAGTTGGGGTCACTGTCCCGGCCGTGTCCCCTCCCGGCTTCCCGTGCCCCCGGCACAGCACGGGGAGCTGAAACAGTCCTTGACTAGTGTAAGCGCTGCTGAGCAACAACCAAAACATCTCCGCATTATCACCACTGCTTCAGCACAAATCCAAATCATAGCCCCATACGAGCTACTGCGCAGAAAATTAACTCTATCCCAGCTGAAACCAGGACAATGAACCACTATAACTATATACCCCCATTTATAGGGATATATAAGATGAGTAACAGATATAAAATGAGTGAAGAATGAATACACAATTTTATAATGGATAGATGGACAGAAAATAACAAATTAAGGTAGGCAAGTGAAAACTATTCAATGACAAAATGGAGCCTTGGACAAGTTGATTTTCACCATGTTAAGGCTGGAATTTTAAGTCATTTTTTTCACAGCTAGTTTTAATTTACAGCTTCCAATCCTGCTCACAATGGCCGTGTGTGCAGCACATGGGGCAACTTTCACTTCAAGACTTTTGATGGAGATATATTCTCCTTCCCTGGGCTCTGTAATTATATTTTTGCATCCCATTGCAACACTCCCTATGAGGATTTCAACATCCAAATTAGACGTATAGTGGTGGAAAATGCTCCAACAATCAACCTTATCACCATGAAACTTGAAGGTGTAGCTGTGGAATTAACAAAGGATGCCGTCATGATCAACAGCAACAGGTAAGTTTATTCATAACACTTGCTTTGTAACCACAGACCTTTTTTTCAAACTTGCCAAGTACTTTGGTATATTTGGGAGGAAAAGTTATGTGTTCTTCAATAAACCTGACAATTTTACCAACATAAATAATAAATAAGTTGCTGTTAATTCCTTTCACAGTAAATCAATCCTTCCCTTAAAGATTACCTTACCCAAAAAAAAGAATTTGGATGAAAAATCCTGAGAGCTTGGATACACATCCAGATCCATATTTGATGATGTTGGACCATCTAATTTTTTATTCCCTTTTCTTTCCATACAACTGCATTATTTTAGAATCCCTACAGATGCTGGATATCGCAAGCCATTTTTTTTTCTCTTTATCAAACATCTGGATCAGAAAATACCTAGCATTCTTTCTGCCTTTTCCCAGAGTTCAGCTGCCATATAGCAAATCTGGAATTATGATAAAGAAAAGCAGCATTTATATGAAAGTTGCCAGCAAAATGGGTATTGTGTTAATATGGAATGAAGATGACAGTATCATGGTAAGAACTGCTCCTGGACCTGTCTACACCTTCAGAGAGACCAGAGTTAATCTTTGATTAGGCCAGTCCCTATCCGTTTAGAGGGTTACTATTGCCTTCCCATCTCATGCTGTTGAGCACTTCTTTCTTAACAAAGATAGGTTTGCATCCAGGTAGTCCTAAAGAAAATTACATGGATTTACTTCTAGTGGATAGCAGATGTCTGCTTAAAATAGGGTGAAAAATCACTTTCGTTATATCATTAACATATCAGCATTGCTATAGGGCCTACTTACACCTTAAAATATAATTTTCTAGCAGAATTTCACTATCTTAGGACTTTATTTTGGTGTGGATTAGATTTTCTTTCTGAAAAATGAATAGAGAGAAAGAGGATGACAGCAATATAGATATTACAGTGACAGTTTAAGTCTGCATCAATAGCATCAATAGCTTGGACTCTGCATTGTAAATCAAATCCAAGCCAAGTCTTCATTTTATCCCCCAGGGTTTAATTGGATTGCTCAATAAAGTTACACAGATCTGATGAAGAATACTTAGAGGCAGCAGGTGCAGGTACTTTCAGTGGTCTTGAATATATTTTAGAATATTTATACTAACTTCTATCAACTTACTGTCCATCATTTTAGCTGGAATTGAATGAGAAATATGCCAATCAGACCTGTGGACTTTGTGGGGACTCCAATGGCTTACAAATTTACAATGAGTTCTATTCAAACAGTAAGTTTTTTAAAAAATAAAAATCGGTTTCTGGTGTTTCCAACATGCTTTTTTATATCCCTTTAGCTCTAACATCATCAGCATTCCTCTTTCCTATCCTACTAAATGACTTACCCATAAGATACGATTCAATCTCTGTTGAAAAATGTGTAGTACGGAGATCAGATAATGTGATTTAATACTTTAAGTGTAAATATAGTACTGGTGCTATACTGATTGCATATTTCTTGTATGCCATGGTTTTATTTACCTTATCAGCTAACCTCATAAAAATGAGCCAGATTTTCACCTGCAACATAAATAAATATAGAAATATATTCAATTAAAACAATAGGCAATTGTATTGTCTGGTCAGTACATTTACTGTTGCAGTTCTGTCTTAAAATTGGTATATCCACATTTGCCTGCTGAATTGCATAATCTTTATAAGATCTTATTTTCATCATTCTATCTATTCCCAGCTTGAGCTTTTTCCTAAACCTTGTCTCACAGCAGTCTTCATTGTCCAAATCCCTGTTTAGATTCTTTTCTCTCTTCCCTGCATGGGCTCAATATGATCTGAAAACAGTTTGTTATTTTTCTGTTAAAAATCTTAGTTTGCATCTAGATGTAATAGGTTGAGAACTGTTTTCTAGTGTTTACTTTTTCCAGGGTGCTGTGCAAGGTAAATTGAGACAGTGATGTAGTGCTTCCTTTGGAAGGGACGATGATCAAATTTAAAGACTTAAGAGAACTAGATGCCTTGGCCAGTCCTGAGCAGAATTCTCGAGTGGAGAAAAAGATAAAAGGCAGTTGCACTGAACAAAAAACTCCAACCTTCATTACTAAACTTCTTTTGTACAGATATTAAGATGACAGCCTTGCAGTTTGGGAATATGCACAAAATGGATGGGCCAACAGAACACTGTGAAGACTCCACTTCTACCCTGCCAGATAATTGCACAGATCATTTTGTAAGGATCTTTTTTCTGTTCTTTTATATATTTTTCTTTCAAATTTATCTGTACCCTTCTACAGCTTCAGATGGGTCAACAGGAAAAGCCTTCGGGTGACAGCAACTTAAAGAGGCATATAAGATTCAACCAGAGAATAACTATGCAAAGTAACAATAGCAAAAAATTGCTCCTTTCTATTTTCTGGAAGTTGTTTAATTTTTTTTTTTTCTCCCAAGGATGACATATGCCAGAAAACATTGACCAGCTATGCATTTGCAGAGTGTAATGACTTAGTTGATGTTAGAGAGTACATTATGATCTGCCAAGATGACTTGTGCCGCTCTGAAGAGTCTAAAAATGCCTCATGTATCTGTGACACCTTTGCTGAATACTCCCGGCAGTGTGCTCATGCTGGTGGGCATCCTCTGAACTGGAGAACCTCAAAACTGTGCCGTAAGTGTTACTGGAGACAGCCTTACTTTACGCTCAGTAACTAAAAACAACAAGCTCTCATAAGATGCTGAGGATGCATGAGAAATTACAGGTCATTCAAGATTGTATTCTCCAGAGGCTTCTGATGTAGAAGTTCCAGCATGAAGACTAGCTAAGGGTTTTAATGCAAACTGGATTAAACACTATCAAACACTTACATGGATACTCTAATTGAGAGTCAAAGTGTTATTTAATTAACTAGGACAGTAAATAAAGGAGATGGAGAAAGAATGAGGCATACTGGCTTGCTTGTATTCCTGTTTCCCTCCTGTTCTCATGGTGGCTACAGCATTTTTTATTCTCAATTATTAACTGATTGGGTCTTCACAAGGTGTTTGGCTGGTTAAGCTTTTATTTATCTCCTCTTGCTTGGTAGTGAGGAGTTTGCACCGCTGTAATCTTCATGGAGATTTGCACCGATACATACTAGATTATGGGGTGTAGCTGTTGATACTGTCATCAGCATTTGCTCCAAAACAAAACCCCTGGAGGTACTATTTGCCTTTCCAATGGCATCCGAAAAATTCAAATATATTAAGTCTTTAGGAACATAAGTCTTACATTTCACTAGCAATACAGGTGTTCATGAGAAGGGTGCCTTCAGTAGAACCACAGGCCTTGCTGACTTTGTGGGGTCATTACCTTGCTGTCCCCAGAAATCCAGTCATTGAACCAGTTCAGCACCAGAGAGTCATGGAAAGCACATCTCAACTCTAAAATATGGATCTAGGTGACTAAATTTGCAAATTTTGAGAGCTGGCGGTGGATCCGCAGTTTAGTGTGGTTTTACATCTAGCTGAAAAACTTAAATAAATATAAATATTTACATATACAGCGAACTAGAAATACTTTTGACTGAAAAAAAATCTCTCCTCCTTTAAAATTTCAGCCAAGAAGTGTCCTTACAACATGCAGTACTGGGAGTGCGGCTCCCCCTGTGCTGACACATGCACCAATCCCAAGCAATCTCAGTTTTGTGAAGAACACTGTATGGATGGTTGTTTCTGCCCACCAGGCAAGTCCTTATGTACTCACATCTCTGATCTCAAATAACAACAACAGTTTACCTGTTGGATTTGGGCAGGTTCCATGTGGTTTAAGCTGCCTGTGTCTGCATTTTTCACAGCTGCAAGTGACAAGCATTTGTCATGTCTCAGCTGAGAAAAGATATCTGAATTAATTGCCCATACACATGCAATATTCAGAAAGCAGGAAAGCAGAACAGCAAACAGGCCAAGACCAGTCTCCCAGCAAGCCACCTGTGCTACAATAAGTCCCTCTTTCAAAGCAGGTGGAATTTCAGAATACAAAGGTTGAAACCTTCACGGTTGCAAATTGGCATAGTCCTACTGTCACCAGCATAGGTATGTCCCTTCACAACAGCTGCAGATCTGTCTCTAAGATGCTTTGTAACAAAAAAAAAAAGGTGTATAGGAAATGCCTCTTTAATTGATCAAGATTTAATTGATCAAGATTTTGTCTTTTTTTTTTTTAATCTAGGGTCTGTATTTGATGACATCAACAATTCTGGCTGCATTCCCCATCAGCAGTGCTCCTGTGTTTACAATGGCAACACCTATGCTACAGGAACCTCTTTTTCAGAGCAGTGCCGTTCCTGGTAACCTTTGTTACTTTTCTAACTTACTATTTCCTCTCATATAATTAATTAGTTTAATGGTTTATTATATGCAATTGTATCATTGGTAATTGATATGTGTATTTAACTGACTGCTACAGTTCTGAAATATCCCTAAAGAACATTCTTTGATTTATTTAGTGACAGCCTTAAATAGCTTTGCACTCTAACTCAAGGTGATCAAAGCAAGGATTTACAATGTTTAGATTTCTCACCAATCAATTAAAAGGATTCCTCTTTGTTTATTTGCTCAAACATTTGGACTTCTCTAAGGGGAATGAAGTTGCAGTCATTTATGTATTTGCAAATAGTTATTTTCTCTGGAGAAAGCAAGTGATGACACAATACAACCTTGATTTCACAATTACTGATCTTGTACCTGTGCACTACCACATCACCTTAGAAAACAGATATGCTTTGCATCAGGAGTAGATGTGGAGTTACATTTCTGTTAGTTTCTGATACATTTGTATAAAAAAACAGAAGAGATTTTAATTCGTCATTGTGCTTTATGTTCGCTGCAAAAAACAAGTAATTGCTCATCCAATACCTGTTGCTGGAGACTTTGCTGTTCAAAGAAGGAAAACAATTAAATAAACAAAGTGAATGCATGTCAGAGTCATTCCTTTTACACATGTTCACAATCTCTTGGGAAGTCTTAAGCCTAGATTTACTGTGTGTCAAACTACAGCTTGAAGGGAAAAACATTAGCAAAATAGCTGAACCTAATGTCACTGTAATTTCTTTTACTCTGGACTGCTGTTACCTCCTTCCGCTAGCTTTATTATCTCTCTTCCAGTACCTGTAATGGAGGGCAGTGGAATTGTCAAGACTTGTCATGCCCAGGAACATGTTCAGTGGAGGGAGGTTCGCACATTTCCACATATGATAAAAAACATTATGATCACCATGGAGACTGCTTCTATGTCCTTTCCAAGGTGGGAATCAGATATTACTAGGTCATAAAGCCTTATACATATATAGAAAGAAAAGGTGATCTCAATCAATACTTTTGAAACCTGTCTCTTTTGACATACAGATGTTAAATTGCCTCTCACTTAGCCAGATGTTTACTAGAACGGTATGCTGCCATTCAAATGACAATCATCTGTTAACTGTTAGGATGCCGTGCAACAGTATATGGTGTTTACTGGGGAATTTCCAGTTCTGCGATGCAGTATTTGCTGAAGAGCATTGCGCTTTTTAAGAACTTGCTTAGTCTACATCCTTCAGTGTGATTAATCCAACTTTCTTAAGGAGTTGCATAATTTTTTGCCATGTTACTGTATTACATGGTATTGGGCCAAATGGTACAAGTCTGAAAAATCACACTAACAGTTCTGAAAAATAAAATTGAATTTTTAAGACTAATATTTTTATTTAATTTCTGGGAAGTTCAAATAGAGAAAATCAGTTCAAGTCAACTGATATATTTCATTTAGGTTTTGAACATTTTTAAACAGATTTAAAAATAAGTCAAAAGAAATAGAAAAAATGAATTATAATAAAAATATTTAATTACAGCAATGTGAAAGGGAAAAGTTTTGATCTTTTAGGGGCTTTTTCTGTTCTTTGCTTTCCTTTTTCCCCATCTGCACAATTCAATAAAAAGAAAATGCTGTATGTTACTGTTCTCCTGAAAAATGTTTTATATGAAACTTTTGTCTAGCACTGACAGCTACAGAAAGATGATAGATAATGTAGAATTGAATCAAACATTAGAAGTGGGCATAAATAAAAACTCTAAATATGGATATAATCAGTAAAATGCAAAACTAGATTCTAATTCTCTCATTGATCCTAATCATTACACAAGGCAAAACTGAATCTTAGGCTGAAAATAGCCTAGGATTTGGGAGAGTCTGGGTCTTCTCCAGAAACAGAAATATTTTTTCAGAGTTGAGAGAAAATTTTACAAGGAAAGCTTCTGTAATTACTCTTTCATGAAGTAACTGTTGGCTTTTTTTTTCAGGACTGTAAAGATGAAACATTTGCCATCCTGATAGAACTACGCAGATGTTACCCAACTAAGACGTGCTTAAAGACAGTGACCCTCAACGTGAATAAAGGACAAACTGTAAGAATGCAAAATAAGCATGGGAAACAATTATTAAAAATATGGGGAGCAAAGAAGCTAGGCCTTAATCAGTCAGAAAACTGCATTTCCCTCTCAAATGGTCAGCATATGCGATAAGTACATGTTATTTTTAATCAAGTACAAAGGAATTGATTTTCTTATTAAAATCAGATCAGCCATAAATTTGGTTTTGTGGAAGTTCATTAAGAAAAACATTGTACTCACAAAGCAGAAAAAAAGCTATCTTCTCTGCCAATTAGATGGAAAAAACATGAGCTTTTAGCTTAGAAACTACAAGTACAACACTAAGGGATGTAATTCATCACAAAGATGTGTTCAAAGAAACCAAGATGATGTAATTCCCTAAGAAGTTAGAAAGTCTCTTTAAAAATAATTATTTTATAGCAGGGAATATTAGTGAAGTGTACAAAGCGGAAAGAGGGAGGAGGTGAAATCACAAAAAACTACCCTTTTAATCTAATATCTTTTTAATTAGCGTCACTGGAGTCATCACCTTTATTACTCTTTCAACTATAGTTAACCTTCACACCGTTGCCTCTTGTTCCTCTTCCTTATCAGCTCATCGAGGTCAAACCTGATGGTGGTGTGTTTGTGAACTCAATCTACACCCAGCTGCCCATCTCAGCAGGTATTTTTTTCTCTAACAGTCCATGAGCAATAAGCTCAGAACTTCAACTCCACATCTGCTTATTTTCTTAGACCATGGAAGATAAAAAGACTGTGAGTTGTTCAGAACCTGTATGTTCACACCTCGGTTCTCTTTGGGATATTTCCTGAGTCACACAAGGGCTTTTGAAGTAGAAGTGGGAAGTTTGGTGTTGTAAAGAAATGGGAGATAGTACAAGCTGGCAAGAGTTCAAACAGAAGCAGACAGCATTTACACTCTCCTGATTTGATCACCGTAAAGTTTACTTCCTTCTCACTGCCCAAAATTGAACACAAAAGATGTCTGTTTACCTCTTTTTTTTTTAACTTACAACTCCTGTGCTCACACTTCCTCAGACAGAAATTTGGTTTTTGCTCAGTCTCAATAGCTAATGATCCTATGTGATATCTCTGACCTCCAGATCAGCTTAGTTTCCCTCTCCAGAGGAATAAGGGCTCCAATGTATGCTGTACAAGCTTAGAAACAATAGAAGTATTCTCTTCAATGCTCATTGCCATACAGTTTTTCCTTGTTATTCTCTTGGAAGGAGCAATCTTCAACTGCTTAATGTCAAGACAGCAAATAAAGTTAACCATTCGATAGCTACAAGCAAATTCTGGACTGTACATTTTTATATATATTTCTGATTAATTTTCATAAAGATTGGCTTTATTTCACCTCAGAATTTGTAACAATTGCAATAGAAATTCAAGAAGAATAGTATAATGATGCACTGTTTCTAGCATTTGACCTCATTCTGAAAGCGATCATTCTGTTTTTCATCTGTAGCTAATGTCACTGTGTTCAGACCTTCAACATTCTTCATCATCATGCAGACAAACTTTGGCGTCCACCTTGAAATCCAAATCATACCCATTATGCAAGTGTTTGTGCGACTGGATCCTATTTTCAGAGACCAGACCTGTGGTAAGTGAGTGAAATATAAGAACATCTTGTATAATGTCTTTTGTCTAGTATGAGCAGTATAAACTTTTCACTGCTTTTCAACAGGTCTCTGTGGAAATTTCAATAACATCCAAACTGATGACTTCAAGGCCATAAGTGGAATAATTGAAGGAACGGCAACAGCATTTGCTAATACATGGAAAACTCAGGCTTCATGCCCTTCAGGCCAGGGCAGTTTTGAGAACGTTTGTACACTCAGCATTGATAATGGTATGTGCTTCTTAACATTTTTTCTAAATTTTTTTGCTCATCCCTAAGGAAAACACATCCATTGAAAATCAAAGGTACGAGAGTAAAGACCGATATACTTGATAAAAACATACATCTGAAATAAGAAACAAATATTCAAAATGAAAGCACTAGGGATAAGTAACAATGCAAAGGAAGAGTCATAGAAACATAACTGAAGGAAACTGTACAGTCATTGAAAACCATGTCTAAGCTGACAACTTGGTGTCAGAGGAATGGATTGCAGGTGTATCTTTGGAAATCTTTTATTCATCCCCTTCAGCAAGTCCTCTTCTTTGGTTTTAGGAAACTTAGCCCACAAGCTGAGTGAAAAAAGACAGGAGAAGGAGAGATTTTATGTACTTCCAGAACTGGCTTCATAGACCAGAGCAGTGTGCTTTTGTGACTAATGAAATACAAAGAGTAATGAGCATTTGTATTGTTTGTTGTCTTCACAGAAAAATATGCTCAGCATTGGTGTGGACTACTAACTGAGAGCAAAGGACCTTTTGCTGATTGTCACTATGCAGTGCCTCCCATTGTGTACCACATGGTACTTTATTAGACTTTTTTTCCCTTTATAAACAATAGAAGTGGGATCATTACAACTAGTTACCAGAAAAGGACCATTCCAGACATGTCTCTTGTCTCATGCAATGCCTGTATTTTCATTTCTGTACTGCAGCACTTCCTTCTTTCAACATGTGTTTCTATTTGACCTTATTTCAATTGCCAGTCTTGGCTTCAAGATCCTGACTTGCTTGCAAATGAAAAGGCAGCTATTTACTCCTGAATGGATACACACATATAGTAGGAAGCGTATGTAAAGGCATGTCAAATGCTTGTTTGAATATCAGTGAATTGTTGTCTCATCAGCCTTGTATGTCATTAATAACTACTTGGCACAGAAAGCCCATTAGCGAATTATCATCATTCTGCGATCTATGTGTTACCACTCATTCTTCTCACTGTGAATCATCCAGGTATGGACAGTGGGGAAATGGCATGTCTAGACTGCATACTGTGAATAGAGCTTTGTATGCTATTGTGCAGCATATTTGTAAATATGGTTCAAAGGAACATGAAGCTGTTAAATGTATAACAGACTTTAAGACCACTGTTTCCCAATAATAACTGCAGACATTTACCTTCACTCTCCCCTGCCAGAAGTCTTAGACAAAGACTGGAAAGTGATAAAGCTATGCTGGTATTGTCTATGAGTGAGCGTATATGAGGAAAGATTAGTGCATAAGACCAGAAAGATAATGTTCATTCTTTCATTAGATTGACAATATTACCAGTGCTGAGACTTTATTTTTCTCTGCATTCTTAGAACTGTATGTATGACACATGTAATTGTGAAATGAGTGAGGACTGTCTGTGTGCAGCCCTGTCTTCCTATGTGAGAGCTTGTGCTGCAAAAGGAATCCAGCTGCATGGATGGAGGACTGATGTCTGCTGTAAGTACTCTTAACTATCCCCTTTCCTAAGAACACACATCAATAAAAACTGCCTATCAGAGATTATTTTATACTGATTTCTAGACAAATATACTAAGTGTTGGGGAAGGGATTTTGTTAAGTGCACTCCTGGAAGTAATTTTCTGCTGTTCCCTTAGAATCAATCCATTGCTAGCAAGGGTGAGTATGAATAGATGGGAGAAATAGCTTGCTTAGGAAAGCAAGTTATGGAAGCGCCTCCACCTGTTTCTGTGCAACTTTGAATTTCACTACAAATTTATGTATCACAAGTTATTGTAGACAAAATATGACATATTAGAATAACAGTACTAGTAATACTAGCCAGAACACTTGCAAATGGAAGGTCTCTGAAGCTGCATGCTGGGTTCCACTGATCCAGTAGGCCTGTTTTCAGCATACCAGGAGACATTCAGGGAGACATCTTGTCTCATACTTCAAAGGGTTTAGAAGCCTTGGCAATGAATGGCAACACCAAATGGAGGTTTCCTTCCAAAATTTCATTTGAAAATGTATTTTCTTCTTTGCATACATCACTTATTCCATTTGTACAGTAGCTTTTCAGGTCTAACTCTGGAAGTATTCAGGAATATATTTACATGAAAGATGCAACATAGGCAGAGGTGTACAGTATCATTCACAAGTTATTTCTACTGCCTGTGGTTTCTTTTTTCCCCACCAGAAATTACCATCTGGGATTAACAAACCTATTCTTTTTCCTCTCTCAAGCAAAATACACCATGTCATGTCCCAAATCCCTAAGCTACAGCTATACCATCTCTTCCTGTCAACCCACTTGTCGGTCTCTTAGTGAGCCTGATGTCACATGCAACATCAAGTTTGTCCCAGTTGATGGCTGCACCTGTGTAAATGGAACCTACATGGATGAAAGTGGCAAATGTGTGCCTGCTAATGAATGCCCCTGCTACTACAGAGGATCTCCCATATTGTTTGGAGAAGTTGTCCATGAAAATGGGCTTGTATGGTAAGTGAATCTTTTGCAAAACACTCAGGAATAGTATATGTGTTTTCCCATTAAAATCTGCTACATTTAATCTGGTCTCACCCTGTCTTGCCTGAATTTCAATACAATGCTCTCTCACTTTTTTTCAGCTTTATTTTAAGCTTTTAAGAATGGTACATATTTCTCTGAGCCACAGAAGAGATGGGGAGCAGAATGAAGCTCCTGTAATCTAAGGGGAAGTTAGTGACCTGCTACACCACTTAGACACACACAGGTCTATGGGGCCAGATGGGATCCACCCAAGGGGACTGAGGGAGATGGAAGTGGTGCTCACCAAGCCCCTTTCCATCACTTGTCAGCAGTTGTGGCTAACCAGAGAGGTCCCAGTTGACTGGAGGTTAGCAAATGTGATGCCCATCCACATGAAGGGCTGGAACAAGAATCCAGGGAACTACAGACCTGTCAGTCTGACGTCACCTGCTGAGGAAAGTTACGGAGCAGATCATTGTGAAGATGATTACAGGACAACCAGGTGATCAGGCCCAGTCAGCAGGGGTTTACAAAAGGCAGGTCCTGCTTGACTAACCTGATCTCCTTCTATGACAAGGGGACCCACTTAGCAGGTGAGGGAGAGGCTGTGGATGTTGTCTACCTGGACTTTAGTAAAGCCATTGACACCGTTTCCCACAGCATTCTCCTGGAGAAACTGGCTGCTCATGGCTTGGATGGGCGTACTCTTTGCTGGGTAAAAAAACTGTCTGTATGATCAGGCCCGGAGAGTTGTGGAGTTAATGCAGTTAAATCCAGTTGGCA
>VZTV01105729.1:10124-41154 GCA_013400875.1 Anhinga rufa | reverse complement strand
AGAGAACTGCAACCATCCAGCTAGAATCCTCAACCTCATTTTCAAAAATTACGTTCAGTTTTTCAGTTTCAAGGAGTACAGCAAATTTCAGTTCAGTACTGGGAGCACTTTAGAAAACTGAAGTTTGTAATTATAAAAAAAAAAATCAAAAATAAAGGTACAAAATCTCTTTCACAAAAGTATCTTATTTTTCCACTGACAGGCTTCTTCAAATGTTTTCCCATCACCACAGCTGGCAGAAGGAACATGCATGGTTTCTTATTCTTGGAACATCTAGAACTTTTCCAGGCATTAGATAGTAAGAAATGCATGTAAAATGTAGTCCTAATTAATGGGTAGCACACTGTCAGATGTTTCTTTCACAGAACACTGGAGACAGTGCTTGAGATGCTCTCTATGGGGGGTGAGAGGGAGGGGGACACACACAAAAACCCACATCTCTCTCCACAAATAAAAATACATATTCAGCATTAGGGTAGTGCTTGAGCTGAGCAACCTGTCCTTAACAATAAACATCATGGGAAAATCATCCCTTGTCCACCCATAAATGCTTCAGCCCTGGAACTTTAACACCTTACAGCTTGCTTCTGGCAATCAATTTCATCCACACTGAGTTTTGTCAAAACAAATATCTGCAAGAAAGTCACTCCCAATCTACCTTCTCTACAACAATCACAACCTTCTCTTCACAAGCTCTTTTTCCTTTCTAAAATTAACAAACCCTGATGCTCTTCATGCCTTTCTTCATAAAAGAATGCATCCATATTCCTGATCATTCACATTAGCTGCCTTCAAAACAGTCTAAGTTCTAACTCCTTCTACGACAGAGTGCCTGCAGGTCAAGACTTCAGGTAAATAAATCCCGAAACTAAGTCATAAGAGATTTTCCACATTATCATCCTTCTGTTCCTTAAACACACACTTTATACACACTCCCTACACCCCCAGTTTTTACTGTACTTGGGTCCTGAGAGCAGAAAACACCGAGATGCCCACAATGATGCTTTATGTCTTTTTTTCTCCAATTACTTCCTTGTCTATCTTAGGCATTTAACAGTCTTAAATAGGATGCTCCCCACCAGAATTCAATCTCCTAGGGTCAGAGCCACCTGTCTTAAGAGTCGATGATCAACTGAAGGTCTTCCTCTGAAATCTGTACATATATTTCAAACGCAGACAGATCAGATCAACATCTATCATTCCATGATGACAGCACTCAGCATTTGGTCTACCCTGGCTTCTTTCTCAAGTCAAGAATCTACTGGCAACTGCTGCGCAGACACATCAATCCAGACTATCACACATGTACAAGCTGACAGATTCTGTCTAACAATAAATTGTGCTTATGTAGTTTAGCATGTTAGAATTGGATGTATTTCCAGTTCTTGAGTTGTTGCTGATAAGTAGGCTAGCTATCAGTCTTGTTTCAGAAGCTGCAAACTGATTTCTATAGATTTGCTATTGTTAATTTATCTTTTTGCTTTGCAATACTTTCAAAGTTGAAAAGAATGCAATTTAAGCACAGCAAACAATCCGTAGGATTAGTAGTGGTTAGAAAGTAAGCAAACACATTACTGAATGCCAGCAATGCAATTTAGCAAAGGAAAATCCACTGATACCTACACTGCCAAGAAGAGGGAGCAGAAACAATGCATACAGCTTTGAGTATTCTGGCTTTCCTGTACCACACTCCCACTTCTCTCTAGCTATCCGTCTATTATATTATAACAAATAATAAAAGAATTAAATGCTCTAGCAATCAAGACTGGCATATTAAAATGACACTCTGCATTATTGAACCTACTCATCTCTTAATAGAGCTATTCTTCAAAGAAGATTAATTATACTGGCAAGAGACCTTTTGCTATCCTAATTTGTGGAACGTATTTCAATACCACAAGCATATTAAAACAGCTGCAAACATGTAACTAGCTCCAAGATCCCAGGACTCACTCCATTTAATTAGGCGTTCATCTTGTGACCAGCTCTTTAGTCATTGCTTTAGAAGCCCATTTTGTATAAAAATTCTTCATTTCTAGGCTTAATTAACTGCAACTGTAATTAACATACAGCCCACCATAATGTATATAGAGATAGGAAAGTGACCATACACTTCAGTACATAACACCATCACAGCGGGACAAATACTGGATTTATAGCTGAATTTCTCTGCTTTGATTAGAAAGCAGAGAATTCTAAATTATTTTACTATAAGTTATTGGCATTGTGTTTCATATCAGGACATTTGATAGACAGCACAAACACTGCCATGACAAACTGAAAATACATCATGTTAGTAATATGAAGAATTGTAACACACAAACACATCTGCAGCTCACTGCATTGTACACAGCTGTTAAACTATGAACTAGTATTCCAAATTAAATATCTGAGAACTAATGCTTTGTTTTAAAGCACAGTTATTTTCATTAACTTAAGCTACAAAGCTTCAAGACATTTGCTCACCTCTTGAGAACAGGCCTGTATGTTAACATATTAGGTTTTTTTAATCCCCATCAGATAACTACTTAGATACCAAATTCACATGAGCATTTTCCCTTTCTGTTGATATAGTCAAACTATAACCACTGCTAAGAATAGAAATTTAAGGCAAATGCTGAACAGGCACCAAACTAAGACACGATACAATTAAATCAGAAGAATTTCAATATAGTAGCATGTCTAAAAATGTTAAGACTACAAATACTTCATTGTGAAATCAAAATTAGCAGTAATGCAAACGCATGGCTTTTTGAACTTCAAAGATTTAAGTTTCTTTTCATAGGCTGGTGGTGCCAACCTGTCTAGGATCCCTCAAAAAATTTTAAGGGTTAACAGTCTTAGCGCTATATCCAAGGTACACCCTTTTACTTAAGGGGGTCATTGCTTCTAAACAGTCTTATAATGTAATAGAAATTTACCCAGTTATTTGCAGCTCCATAAAGCAGCGCACACAAAAATTTCCTCATTTGAGTAAAACTTGTTATACAGGCAACTCTATGGAAGTTTGGAAAAAAAAGCTTCTAGCTTTGCTTTTAGTCTACTATTTAGCAAGAATTTCTGTTGCACATATGACTGCTCACAAACAACTGTCTTTTCCTACTCTTATATTTTTATTCTCCTTGCACTTCAGTGATTTTAGATATTTAAAGGTGATAAGGAACATCTACAAGCAAAACGTATGTTCCTTTCAGTTTGCAGTTCAGTCTGGACTATAGCCATTTGAGTTCCCCCTCCCCGTACAGAATACTCTCTTCTTAGAAATGCTAATTTAACAGATGCAACATTCTTCAAAAATATGTTCACTTTACCAAAACCTTTTGACAGCAACCATGCAGAAGAGCAGATGTCAGTTCCAGCTCTTCAATTCCTTGGACAGTTACCCCTTTCAGCTTCATCCCCCCCAGCTATTCTCCAGGGAAACAGGCAGAGGTAGCTACTCAGAAAGCTGTTTTCCAATTAAACTTGTTTTAAATGGTCAAGTTCCCATGCTCACATCTCCCTAGACTTCCAGTGATATTTGCTGTCAGGTATCAGGAAGCTTAAAGAGCATTGAGAAGGAGCATCCCTGAAAAGAAATTATTCTTCACACACTTTTTTTTCCTGCTTTTTGTCAAAAGCAGGATGAACATATTGTCCTCCTAATTCACCCTCTACCCTAAAAAGAGCCCACAGGAGCAAAATGCTGCATTCACGGAGCAGGAGCAGGGAAAGCAAGGTAAAAAACTAAAGCACAGGATCACACCACTTTTTATTTATAGCACAAAATCATCATGAGTATTCCCAGACTCACTCACCAAACCAGCAGTAAGTGAAGGAGCAGATTGTCCTAGGGACTGATTTCTCATGCGGACCAGGTTTGAGGTATCTCCAGGTGGCTGCCATATCGTCTGTCCCACTCCACTGTGGACACTATTTGATAACGGAAGCAGCTGTTTTCCTTTAAAAATAAAACCAAAATACTATCAACTTGTTTTTAAACAAGTTTGCAAGTTCAAAGTACGATGCTGAAAACAAATATTGCACGTGTAGGAAAAGCATTTAATAAAAGAAAGGCAATTTAAAGGTTTTGGTAGGTAGAACTTGTAAGAGCACACTACCTGTGAATTCATTATGATTGATAACCATTTTCAAAAAAATCTAGTTTACGTTATGTGGTAAAAGGTAAATCCAAACCCTTGTAGAAACAGACTCTATCACTTTATACCTTTCTATACTCCACACAGATTAAAAAAGAAACAATATTTGCTGCCAATTAAACAATTTATTGTTGTATAGAGAGGCAATGTTAACGTTGCAACATCTCTTAAGTAGAATTTTTTAAATTCTTATGAAAATGCATTCATAACTGTAAAATATTACCTCTTCTAAATAGCTTAGCCATCTAGACATCCCCACTTTCTCCTACCGTTGGAACATTCAGCAGTAGCTTTCATGCAGCTGCAATCAGAATATAGTATATGTTAAATATTGTTTTCCTTTGACCCATGGATGGATATTTTCTGTCTAAAAAATTTCACTCTTCAGTTGGGGTTCCTCAGCCTGGAGAAGAAGGCTGCGGGGAGACCTTATTGCGGCCTTCCAGTACTTAAAGGGGGACTACAGGAAAGATGGGGATGATCTCTTTAGCAAGGCCTGTTGTGACAGGACAAGGAGTAACAGTTTTAAACTAAAAGAGGGTAGATTTAGACTAGATACAAGGAAGAATTTTTTTACAATGACAGTGGTGAGACACTGGCACAGGTTGCTCAGAGAGGTTGTGGTGGCCCCATCCCTAGCAACATTCAAGGTCAGGTTGGACGGGACTCTGAGCAACCTGGTCTAGTTGAAGATGTCCCTGCTCACTGCAGGGGAGTTGGACTACATGACCTTGAAAGGTCCCTTCCAACCAAACCATTCTCTGATTCTATGAATATCGTATTATCTTAAAAGCAAAATGTTCTGTAGCATTCCCAAGTTTTCCTTGTTTCTAATTGATTAGTGTAGACGCTTATCTCCCATGCCACGTACACAAACAGTAAGAAGAGTAGTTCCTATCTCAGGAAGTTCACACCATTGTACTTTACTGCAGTAAATACAGCAATCATTTAAAAGGATCTTGTAATACATTTTTTTCTAATCAATATAACACTCCTTTTTGAAAAATGTCAAGCAGTAAATTTCCACAACGAGAAAGTACCAAAGTCAAAGTAGGTCATATTTTTATTCCATCAAGCTTGACAGTTTCCTTTTATGTACAATATCATTCACCAAAAAAAAAAAAAGAGAAGAAAGATAGTCTTGTGGTTAAAAACACATAAGTGAAAAAGTCTGTAAATCTGGGTTCCATTATTAGCTTCCAGATGACTTCCTCTGTAACTTTGGTCAGTCAACCTCTGTACTTCAGTTTCGCCATCTGCAAAATGGGAGTGAATAATACCTTTTTTTTCCTTAAAATTAGGACTGTGAGACTAAATTAAATACACCCTCTTCCAAGCGTGGTGACAATAATTGCATTCAACAGATTATTACATGCTCAGATAGTACAACTGGAATCACAGGGGACCAAGATATTTGTTGCAATAAGTAGCAGGAAGAAGTCTACATCTTTAATCACATACACTGTAGAAAAATGCTTTTTTCTTAGAAGCAGCAAGCTATTTTACAAATTCAGATTCACCTTAGAATTAGATATGAAATACTATATTCATTACATAAAAGCAGCTACAATATTTAGAAGACTGTCACATAATGTGATTAGCCATAAAGCCGTGGCGGGAGGTCCTTCTTTTAAAAAAAACTTGTTTATTTTAATTTTCTGTGAAAGTTACAAGCAATGGGCCAAGTACACATTACCAGAATGAGTCAAAGTGTATAAGAGGTAAGAAGGCTCAGCTTTGGCTAGCAAACAGAGACACAGCAGATTAGCACCTTTTTCCCAGTCCCACCCAAGCTGCTTACAGCTGTGGACCTGATTTTCATGGTTTGCTCGTTTTCAAGATTATGTGTAAATACAATGACTCCTCTTGTCTCCAGAGATCTAAAACTACAGAAAGGAACCTGGACAGGCTGAATTGATGGGCCGAGGCCAGCTGCATGCGGTTTAACAGGGCCAAGTGACAGGTCCTGCACTTGGGTCACAACAACCCCATGCAACGCTTCAGGCTTGGGGAAGAGTGGCTGGGAAGCTGCCTGGTGGAGAAGGACCTGGGGGTTTTGGTTGACAGCTGGCTGAACATGAGCCAGCAGTGTGCCCAGGTGGCCAAGAAGGCCAACAGCATCCTGGCTTGTATCAGGAATTGCATGGCCAGCAGGAGCAGGGCAGTGATCGTGCCCCTGTACTCAGCACTGGTAAGGCCGCACCTTGAATACTGTGTTCAGTCTTGAGCCCCTCACTACAGGAAAGACATTGAGGTGCTGGAGCGTGTCCAGAGAAAGGCAACGAAGCTGGTGAAGGGTCTAGAGCACAAGTCTGATGAGGAGCGGCTGAGGGAACTGGGGTCATTTAGCCTGGAGAAAAGGAGGCTGAGGGGTAACCTTATCACTCTACAACCTCCTTTCAGCCAGTTGTAGAGAGGTGGGTGTTGGTCTCTTCTCCCAAGTAACGCCTGATAGGATGAGAGGAAATGGCCTCAAGCTGCACCAGGGGAGGTTTAGTCTGGATATGAGCAAAAATTTCTTCACCAAAAGGGTTGTCAAGCACTGGAACAGGCTGCCCAGGGAAGTGGTGGAGCCCCATCCCTGGAGGTATTTAAAAGACATGTAAGTGTGGTGCGCTTAGGGACATGATTTAGTGGTGAACTGGCAGTCTTAGGTTTACAGTTGGATTTGATGATCTTAAAGGTCTTCTCCAACCTATACGATTCTGTATATTCTGTGTATTCTGTGTAAATTGCTGTATTTATCTCAGTAAAGCACTAACAAAGATATCCTATAATAGCAATTTGAATCATATAATTATCCAACAGTTCAAAATGCTGGTGCTTGAGAGCGATAACATTTAAATCTCCATAATATATAGTTATGACCTCCTTTTAGTTCCACAAAATCTCAATCCAGGAAGAATTCCATCAAGAGTCAAATCTAAGCCAAACAGTTTGCATGCACAATCATCTATACTCTTTAAACTTATTTGCTTCTGTTGCAAAAATAAGGTAGAATTATTTTCAAGATGGAGACTGACGCTAAAGCCTTTCCCTGCCATACCTCAAGTCCTACATACATTCCAAACACCCACATTTAAAATATATATCTGAACATCTACATTTTCTTTTTCCAGTTGGGTCAAACTGATCTTGTTGGGGCTCTTTTCCCCTTCCTGAATCAGGCTATAGTAGATTGAAAAGTCATTAAGATGAAGGAACAAGTTCTGGAGAACATTATCATTTCAGATTTACATTTTAGATTTATATTTCAGATTTTACATTTACAAGAAAGTTATCTCCAAACAGAAAAATTATTTTTAAAAAAGAAACAGAACTTCTCCAGTTTTCGTGCTTCCTCCTATTTACTTTTCTTTGCTTACTTCTACTCAAGGGAAAAAAAAAAAAACACACACAAAATAAACCACCAAAAAACTATAGTACTATCTTCAGCCACTGTAATTAGCCAACAGCTGTGCAGTTAATAAACATCTGTTCTCCTCTAGCAATTAGCCTACCTGAGAGAACAAACTTATATGAGTGCAAAGCATTATGAATGTTTCCATTTTTCAGAAACAAGCTACTTATTACAAATAAAACATTAAGACAAGGCCAAGCCAAAATAAAATGTGTATACTTTGCTACTTACTTAATTCTACTACACCTAGAACCTCAAACATTAAAATATTTATCTTCCCCTGATAAAGGATAGAGGGACCAGGACTGGGTGTATTTTCACAATCATATAAGTAAAGCCCATGCTGCTGCCAAAATGGGTGGTTTCACCCTCTTTCTTTTCCCCTCCCACCTG
Organism: Anhinga rufa; assembly: GCA_013400875.1. Lineage (NCBI taxonomy): Eukaryota > Metazoa > Chordata > Aves > Suliformes > Anhingidae > Anhinga > Anhinga rufa. The sequence goes on along the minus strand of VZTV01105729.1, from coordinate 33,222 downwards.
AGAGTTTCCAACCCTTCTTGTTCTTGCACTAACATGCAAATAGGCAAACGGTCAGCCTAATAAGGGAGGAAATGGGCTGCAAGTTTACCCTACAGAACAACAGTGGTATTCAGGCAGATCAGCTATTTCATTCTAGACTGATCATGCAGCTCTATATGTTCTAATGCCAGCATCACAGACTTTGACACCAGCTTTAAACAATTGTGAAACCATCCCCTAGCCCCCATACAAAGTCTTTGAAAAAGAAAACTACTGAGCTTGGTCTTCCATTTTTTGGCTAATTACTAGACTATGCTCGCTCCATGGTTCTACAGTTGACAAACTAAATTCTCTGACAGGGCTAAAGATTATGTTCACAAGAAAAAGAAAAAAAAACTTTATACAAACTGAAAAAACATCTGGTTAGTAAACAAGATTTTTACTTTGAATCACAAATGCCTACAGGGCTTTTGAAGCCAAAAAGAAACTAAATAATAATTTGAACCTGATATAGAAGTCAGCTTCCCAGTAAGAAACAATATGGCAAAGTAGGCAAGTTTACAGTCGGTGCTGACCTTAAAAGAGGTAAGAATGCATCACTGTGTTGCCTGAAATTTCACCACTCCCTTCTTTTAACTTTACACATTAAGTCTTAGCTTCTAACTTTTCTGTCTAGGCAATGTACAGAATTTCACTCCAGATCCAGCCTCTCTTTTTCACTCTTTTCTACTAGTATTTCTTTTTGCATCTTTTTCTTACATAAAATTTTGTATGCCCTCCCAACAAGAGGTCACTCTAGTTTTAAACAAATGACTTATCAATATCTTTTATTACAATGGTTATGCCAACAAGTAATACTGCATCTTTAATACTAATGAATTGTCATATGGCCTTTACAAAATGGCATACCTGACAAAGAACTTGCCAAGCTACCTCTTCGTAGCTTGCAGTCATCTTGACTTAGCTGACGATGGAGCTTGGTTTTCCCAGCAGATGAAAAGATGTCAGGATTGCTCAGCTTCCTGCAACGTAACGGAGTGGACTCTGTTATCATCTCCTGCAGAAAGAAAAACAAGCAGAAGTTTGTTAATGACAGCTAAGTGTCTGTTTTCTGAAATATACAATCTCCAAAGCATGAGACTGTTCAACAACAAAAAAAAACCCACCACCACCAACCACACATAAAACAAAAGCCACACCACACATACACACAAAAATCCTGCTTAAAATTGTAATTCCCCCTCTTTTGTGCCATATATCTACGCGGAAAGCACATCACAACATCCCAGTCAAATATGGTCCTTGAACACTAATTGCTGTAAGGAATATCATTAATAATAGACAGAAAAAGGCAATTATGCTACAGCAGTTATTTGCTCTTACAGTATGTAGGAAAAGAGGCTGCTGAAAAATCAGGCTCAGCTTTCATTCAAGCTATTTCCTGCTAAAGCAGAGTATTTTCTCTGAATTTCTTGAATACTTATTCCATCCAGTCTATGAGTAGCATACCTATAAAGAAACTGTTGCAATGCCTAATTGCAACCCAAAACCATTATAAGTTACAGCTCTACTACAAGAGCATATACATCACTAAATATTAATTAGGATAAAGATCATCCTTTCTGTAATGTCTTTGTTGTTACTATAAAGAAAACTAGATATGTATTTGTCAGAAATGCTCCCACACATGTAAATTCCTTTCACAGCACAGAGCCAACTTGCAATCAAAATAGCAGTAGGTAGAACAGTGGCAAGCACAACCACAGTGCTTTCCTCACACACTTAATTGTTCTGGAGGTGTCAAACTCATTTCACACTCAAAGAATTACGAGCATAGCAATCACACGTGGATTTGAAGACACTTTCCATTATAGCCTACATAGACAAACTTGGTCAGGTTCTTCCTTCTCTGCAGTAATGCAACACGTTCCACATGTCTTAATGGATTGCTCCATTTTATTTCAAATGCCTCTCACTAGCTATACAGCACTTCAGCCATACTTTTCCTCATAAAATCTCATCTGAGGCAGAAAATAAACTGAAAGGAACACTTTCCCTGCATGGTACATCACCATCTGGTTTAACAGAGTTTTAAATCATGTTTAAATCAAAAATTAATCTACCAGTAGTGGGTTTTAATTAAAATTTCAAGATTCCAGACCTATTTCTGAAGTAATTAATCCAAATCTATTCAGTCTACAGTGTTATGCCTTAAACTGTCAAATCCAGACCAGGACTACACATNGGGGGGGGAAGGGGCACAAGAGGGACAACAAAGGAAGGACATGAATAAAATGGTTTTACATGGAAAAAAAAACACCTGAATTTGGATTTGAAACAGAATCCTTACTTAGCTCTGAGCCACTCATTCTCAACCTTTCTTAGACCCCCATCTCCTTTTAATCATGGAATCTTTTGGCACCTCATAATAGTAAATAACTTTGTTATTTGATTGAGGGATAGGAATGCTTTGCTCTGCATCTGCTTTGGTGGTGCACCTTTCACAGGTTGAGGTACTATGCTGATACAATTTCTCCCTCTGATTACGGTTAGACATTCAGTCACCGCACTGTCTAAACCAGATCACAAGAGAGACCTGGGTAACTTAAAGTAGGTCAGTTCACTTACCCAGTTCATCACACAGCTGCAAACAGTTGTGCTGGTGCAAGAGTGGGGAAAGGCATGAAAACAAGTGACCTGGGGTAGAGAAAACTGCTTGAGCTAAAACCTGCTTTAATCTTAAGGTTCCTCATACACATCTTGGAGCAAAGAACCTCATGTTTTCATTTGCCTCTGAACTTTTCCACAAAAGTACTGAAGACCTTTGTTTTCAGCAGCCTATCCTTCTGTTTTTCTGTCATTTGGAGAGCTGAAAAGATATCTACCACACTTTTTTTGCGTGTAACTTTTTGTTACGAACATAACTTTTTGGTTTGTTTGTACTTAGGAGTAAGCTAAGGCATTTTAAATTGCAACATGAGCAGTCCCCCAGCATGCCTCTGAAGGCTGCAGAGGCCAAGGGCAGAAGGTCTTTGCTGTTTCTATTTGGGATGGCAGAATGTGGTTACCTATGTATAAATGTCTGTAAGTAGACATACAGAAATATACACACACACTTTTAATATGGCCTGTCCTAAATGCCTATAACATCTATGTCATGTGTTTCCGAACTCTGACAGTCCAAAATTACCATACCTCAAAAAAAACGTAGGCACTGCAGGTTACAAGCAAATTAGTTAAAAATCTCATCCAGCCTACCCTCTCAAACTCCTTATGCTTCAATTCCAACAAATTTTCCCAGCATCCTTCAATAGCTAGCTGCTTCCCTGAAACTAGTCATAACTCCATTGAAATGCCCTATGCACAAGATGCTACTGGTCATCCCCGCAGTCCACGTACTGCCTGCTTACATAAATCCCTAGAAAAGCCAGCTTTTTTCCCCACTCCCACCCTGCACAGGGCATTGCCATGATTGTCTTGTCACCAGCGCAATTAGGTTCCTTTAGAAAGGGGAAGCACAGTCCTGCCTGTCAGGCTGATGCAGCTTCCACCATGTCCGGCTGAGTTGGGGCAGGGGGAGGGAAAGGGCAGGCAGAAGACAACAGAAGCTAATGCCAGTAGAAACAGTACCCTGCCCATCCGGCTGCTGCTCCCCAAGCACATCTGCAGCCAGTCGAGGGAGGGGATTGTCCCGCTCTGCTCTGCACTGGTGCGGCCTCACCTCGAGTGCTGTGTGCAGTTTTGGGCGCCACAGTACATGAAGGATATAAAGCTGCTAGAGAGTGTCCAGAGGAGGGCCATGAAGTTGGTGAAGGGTTTAGGGGAGAAACCCTACGAGGAGTGGCTAAAGTCACTTGGTTTGTTCAGCCTGGAGAAGAGGAGGCTGAGGGCAGAGCTCATCACAGTCTGCAGCTTCCTCACAAGGGGAGGAGGAGGAGGGGCAGGCGCTGATCTCTTCTCTCTGGTGACCAATGACAGGACCTGAGGAAATGGCAGGAAGATGTGCCAGGGAGGTTTAGGTTGGATATTAGGAAAAGGTTCTTCACCCAGAGGGTGGTGGAGCACTGGAACAGGCTCCCCAGGGAGGCAGTCACGACACCAAGCCTGGCAATATTCAAGAAGCACTTGGACAATGCCCTCAGACACATGGTGTGAATTTGGGGTTGTCCTGTGCAGGGACAGGAGTTGGACTTGATGATCCTTGTGGGTCCCTTCCAGCTCAGGACATTCTATGAGTCTATCCTTTTGTTTGTTCAAGGTTTGGGGGTTGTTTGGTGGTGGTTTTATTTTTTGGGGGCTTTTATTTGCTTTGTTGTTTTGCTTTGCTTTGTTATTTTCCCCCCTCAGGAGCACATTCACCTCTCCTCCAACACCTGCACACGTATACATCTCACCCAACAGAGTCAGAAACAATAGTACTCTAAGTCATGTTACAAGCAATTTCTGTATTTTACATCTCTTTTTTTTCACCCAATATGTAGATATTCGCAAACCCCTACCAACCAAAGGATGTGCCCACTTTCCTACCCATCACCTTTCCCCTCTATGCAGAGTTTCTTCTTATCAGTAAAAATAATTACAAATCCTTAGTCTTTCTTCTTGAGTTGCAGTACACAAGCTTTTCAGATCTGATAATATCTAAATCAAGAGTACCCCAACTGAAGCAGCACATAGAGCACCAACACTGAAGGGCACACCTACTTCTACCACAATATCCGTTCAGCTGCGGCATCCTGCCTACACACACCTTTCACATCAACCCAATGGTATACACTACTTCTCAAAATATCATTCCATATGCATTTCTTCAACAGTCATCCAAGCTTAAGCAACTCCTCCCCACCAGGACTTGTACCACAAAGATATGAAAGGAACAGTGGAAAGGTAACAGCTTCCCACACCCACCAAAGAATGCAGACTGTTTTCTACAGGAGACAGGCTTAGTACATATTACATGTGGAAAATTCTTCATAAGCCCTTTTTTGTTAAGCACATTAAACACTTGGGCAATATTCAGAAGACTACATAGCTGTTGAAGAAAGATACCCCAATCACGCTCTGCATGTTTATATACAGTTAAACTCACATTTCAATTACTAAAAAGAAAAAAAAAAAAATCAATGCACTCTTCTGAGACAGCCTATTATGTTTTAAAAAATGCTACGTACAACACAACTAGTTTAACATTTTGTTTTTCTAAGAGCTATGCCTATATTGTGTCAGCAAAACAATGAAGAGGGAAAGTTTTAACTTGACAACAATAGAGTTGTCTTTCGTAAGACTGTAATTTATTTCACTCATTCATCAAAAAAACAGCTTTAATATTGCAGTTCATAGACAAACTACATGGAAATAGCAGCAGTTTATGTTACCATTCTTGAACAAGGAAAGAAAAAAACCCCACAGGAAGAGATCTTTTCTTGTCCTTGCCCCAAGGCAAGATGCAACACATACAAAGGACAGAAAAATTTTACACACATTCCAAATCAATGGATAAAGAAACTCTTTGCAGTGATAGAGCAAAATTTTGCTTACATGCTTTCAAATTACTACCAGAGCAAATGGTTGAAGAATAGATGACGTAGTACAGACTACTGTGATTTTAAGGACTCCACCTCCACTTTTGAAAAGAAAAATTTTTGCACATAACAGAAACACTTTGCTCACACTGTGTGAAAAGTTCCACAAGCCTCTCTCCTTTAATTTCTCTTCAGAGGTGATAGAAAAAAAACTTTTTACTTTGGCCTTGTGTCTTTTGCCACAAGCTAAAAATCAGGCTCAAAGAGCCAGGTGAATCCTGCAAAGCTTAGGGCTGAACATAAAAGCATCACACAAACAATCTTGATTTGCTAAGCAAAGATTATTCCTATCAGTCCCTTCAAAGATACACAAACATTTGCTCACATAACTTGATATGAAGGATATGAAGATGAATGGCAAAAGCTTTTCTTGAATAGTGAGAGGCTCTGCATTTTTCAGCTCAATCACCACACATGCACAGAAAAAACGTTAAAATAGTTGTGGTACTGGAAATACATACAAGTCTGTTTCTCTCACCTGAAATCTCACATAGGGATTATTACAGGCAGCAAGATGGAGAACCAGACAGATTGCCACAACAGCTGCAGACAAGACAAGAAACCAAATGTGCTTCCTGATGTGCAATATTACACCAATATCCCATGTTAAAATCCTGATCTGGTAATTGCAGAATCCCACTACAAGGAACCTTCTCAGTTGTGTTTTCATTGCGCAGGGAAAGTCTCCCAAGCAATTCAAGCAAGAAATAAAAGAACATGCACATACACCACTGCAATGATTTTCAGCAGCTTTTTTTTTTTTAATGTTCTTTTAATTGTGCTGCAAGAGAGTAACACAGCACAGATCCTTAATCTACAAATGGCACGTGAATACTGAAAGGATGGATGAATGTCAAAGTAGTTCCTTGAACTGCCAGATGAAGTACACACAGTTAGTGAGACTGATATATCAGCAACAGAGGAGTGTTAGGAAAAAAAACTTCTTAAGACCTACATTTAAGATGTAACAGATCACACAAAGAAACACTTCCTTACACGTAACTGTGTTATAACTAACTCAAAAAAATATTTTTCCTAGAGATCTCTAAAACAAGCAGGAATACTCAACTGTGACTAAGAAATATTCCAATCTGCAGGTCAAAACATGTTAAACTATTAGCTGGGAGAGTGAGGGGAAATCTACAAAAAAGTTTTCTATGAACAGGTAATCGATTAACAAGAGAAATGAGAAATTTTATTTTTTTTTTATTAAGCCTAACGAGCACAACCACCTAAGGTCATCTGGAAGTGAATTCTAGCAAACTGTTGGGAGGAAGAAAAGAACAAAGATTTAAGTACAATAAATTGGCAAAGAATACACTAATATTACCCTATTTTGTAAGGAAGATAACCAATGAGTAATGCAACTCAAGGATACCTTGACACTTTGAATTTTTTTTAAAGCATTAAAAATAGTTAACATTGAAAGCTGCATTTTCTATTTTTTAACACAGTACTGTTTGTCCTTTAAAAGATAAAAGCCTGTTGTGTCAGGACTGTGTGCACATAGCTGAGAAGCATTCTTTTTCTTCTCAGCCTTTCCTCATCATGTTATATAATGTGTGTACATACCCCTAACAAAAGATAAATCTGATCCTGTCATTAGGTCTGCTCTAATATACTTTAAAATACACTGAAAATTAAAGGCCTAGAGAACAGATCATTTACTAGACGTGTCTAAATAAGTAGCAATTAACGCAATGGAATCATAGTATTAATGCTTTAGTATTTAGCACTGAGATTTGCCTTAACTTTCTAGCCTGGACATGACATATTGAGGGAAGAGGGCCAGCAGTTTACCAGGAAGCTGAGGTGAGCCCAAATGTGACCAAAATTGTAGGCTGAGTAAGAACTTGCAACTAAGACTCTTCTTAACTGTATCTGCTTAAATCATGTACTTGCCAGCAGCACCCTGAAAAATGTCAGAGACAGCAGAATCAGGGAAAATGACATTAAATCAGCATAGCCTCTTAGAGGGTATAAGATATTGCTTTACTACATTGAAAAACTTTACAGAATGTATTACATTATATTTATATTAAAGCGTCAGTATTTTAAAGACAGAAAAGAGTTTTACAATATTTTTTTCTCTAACAGATTTATTTGAAGAAGTTGGCAATAAATCCCAGTGTTCCCACAAAGGTAAATATATAAAGTTAACCTAGTGTCGATATTAAGTTTTCAAAATTACCAGAAAGCTAAGCATTATTGCCACAGCAGTGTTTTCAATAGTTATACAGTGTAACATGCACACATTTAACATTCTTAATACCTGTGGCTTCCTCTGTCCAGTCATTTGCAGTTATAACACATATGACAGAAAAGTTACAGAACAAATTTAGATCCTTCTGTTAAAAAAAAAAAATCCCACAGTTAAAAACAACAACAAAAAAAGAATATTTCCCGAAAGACGTAGTATCAGAAACTTATACTATGAGATACGCCCTCCTTATCTTGTTCCTCTAATGTGAAGATTTTTTTCTTGTTAACTCTTCAGGACAGAGCTCCAAGGCATGTTTGATCAGAACTAGTGAATCAGAAGCTTAATGTTTCACCAAGGAAGTTCAAGTTGTTAACTTGGTTGCCAAGTGTTCCCAGCTGCAGGAAGGCATTAAAAAGCTTGTTAAAAAGAAAAAGTAAATATTTACAACTATGTAGCCTATTAACGGCCTTTCTGAGGGTCATTGAGATGCAGAATCATTTGATTCCTAATGGAACCACTATCTATAAGGCAAGGTAATTTGTGATTAAATGATACCAGCTCAAATGTTTGGTCCTCATATGAAAATACAAATAACACCACAATGGTTTACACAAGCAAAGTATTTGATCCTACTTCAGGATCTCCTTACTAAGAGACAAATGGGTAGTCTAATTCTTGAATTCAGCTTGTAAATGCCTAAAGCCAAAAGAATTTCATCTAGGGAAGAAAGAGCAACAGATCATCAAACTTTACAGAAGCTCAAAGAAACCACTATCAATATATCAAGACTCAAAACCCCACTACATGCTCCCTAGTTACATTGAAAACAAAACCAGTCTGAACAAAAACACTGCACGTTGAAGGCCACACCATTCCCTTTATCATTGGTACACTAGCATGAGTATTTCAAACATAAAAAGGTTGTATAGAGCAGGGAAACTAACTCCGGCCAGATAAAAAAAAACATGAACAACTCTAGAATTCATCATCTGTACATTAGAATCCTGTCTGCTGTAAGGAGTAAAAGAATTATGACCAAAAAAAAAAAAGGTGATTTGTAATAAAATTTGGTGTTCTAAAACATCAATAACACCTTCTCTCTGAAGATTTTCTTCCATTAAGCTCAGAAGATGTGCCCCAGCATTACTGACTAATATTACTGCAAGTTCTCCTTAGCATCCTACACATTATCAAACACTCATTTATCTTCTACGTTCCTGTCTATTAGATTTTATACAGTCAAATAGAGGTGTAAGTTTAGATTTGCTAGACTATAATCCATGGTATCAACAAGCCAAAACTCTTGTCATTTGCCAGTTTCTTACAGATTTATTCAGATATTTATTACACAGAAAACACTGAATTTAACACCTTTTATTACAATTATGCTGTAAGAAAACTAGAATGGGAACTGCTTAATGAACCAGGCAAGCAGCAGAAACACAGCTGTCTCTTAAGCTGTGCATATAAAAAGCCCTATGATTTCATATTGGCCATAAAAAGGAGAATTATCAGAACATTCTGCAGGGTGCCTTGATTCGCTGCAACATTGATGCTAATTTTTTCTTCAATGAGTGAGCTTTCAGATTTCCAACTAGATTTATTTTTGTTCACATTACAAACATTGTCTCACTGTCTCATTCACAGGGAAAGAGCAAAACAACATAAAATACCTACTTAGACTTGTGTAAATTCTGTTTAATGCCTATAAACAAAGTTACAAACAAGTAATTTTCATTGGGAATGTAAACTCCCTCTGTTTTTCTAGGGGGACAAACAAGACCTAGTGATAGGTAAAACTCTTCCAGGTCCTACTGCTACAAAACAACTGCTTGTTTATGTAAATTGAATGAAATTTTAACCTAATTTTATATGTTACAGACAGGAAGCTCTGGGTCACACTTCAAAAACTGAGAAATTATCTGCATTAATATTTGACTCTCAGCCCAAAACAATATATATATAGCCCTTAAAAAACTGTCCCAAGACTAAGGGGACTAATACAGAGAAATCCATGCCCAACTGCTGTTCCAAGGGTTGTTTCAAATGAAGCTGCCTACAAAGAAAAGAAAAAGGTAACTCAGGAACTGAACTTTGGTGGGGAACCACTCAGGTGAGTTAACAGGGCTTTTCTAATCAGACATTTAATGACTACTTAGAAATGTATAATACATTTTTAAGACTTGACCTTAATTTATAAAGCTCACTTGAACAGTGCACACTGTACAGAAGGAAAAGTATGAAACCAAAAAACACCACAGGGATCCTCTTTAACCACCCTACTTTTTTTTCCCCGGAATGCTTTTATATATCGCAACTATCACCTGAATAGTAGTAGTAGTGGAACCATCTGTAGTTAGACAGAGATTAGTGGCAATATAAAATCTAACAAGGCAAAATGGACTGCTAAGAGTTAGAATGCTATTTGTTCATATACATGACGAAGAAAGACCAAGATACATTTTAATGTGATGTTATCATCACCGAGGAAGATTGTTATTTGCAGCAGGGAAAAAATTAAATATTTTTTTTGGTTTGTGACAGTGAAAGTTCCAACCCTTTGACATCAGTATTTTGTTTCCATAAACCATCTGGAGTCTTCTCACTTCCTACCACAAATGAGATAAGCACAGCAATGCACAGCAAAAATAAGAAGCACATACGTGAAGTTTCCCCGAGAACAAATTTTCCCTCAAACTCAACAGCCGATCTGCACGTATGGAATGGGAAAAAAATTATCATTTGCTTATGAGACTGTAAATAAAACTACCAATGGCTTTAGACCTAAAGGAAATTAAGTTAACCTTTGGAAACACAACAAACACTTAATCCTTAGCTTTTAACAGAAATCACATAAAATAGCAGACAAAGATAAACTAATTCAGAATTCTTATCAATGCCTGCACAGAGAAATGGAGTCTCTATAGTTTGGTACAAAAACTTCTCCTCACCAAGCAGCATAATACAGTTCCGTCCCAAAGAAACAACAGCCAAAATTTTTTCAAGGACAAGCCATGTATTTCTTCCCTTCTGCTTGAGAACAAAAACAATGCCCAACTGTTAGGTTTATGAACATCACTGGGCCTCAAGCTCAAACTGAAAGACTACAGTCAGCGGACACTTCATCTGAAGTGTCTGTTAAACTGGCAAAACAATGCTGTAAACAGATTCTTCTCTGTCCTAAAAACAGGGATCAATGCAAAGGTCAGAGAACACACAAATAATTAACTGAATGCATAATTTAACTTTCAGGGTCACATATTTTTGTCACCATCTTCACAGTGCACAGGTCCAATCTGAGTCATTTAATAGAGAAAGACCTATTTGCTACTAATACGTCAGTGCATCCATCTAGGACTAAATGTTTAAACATCTAAATGCCTACAATCACTATATTTTAACTATACAACTCATTTATAAGCTTTCCTCTAAAACATTGACTATAATTTATTTATTTGTACTCTCTGATCTTCTGTTGCTGTCCAAAACACTTAACGTCAGTCCTGACCACTTGATTTCCTTTTAAAGGTTTTTTCTAAGGCTCCACATTAAAATGTGATTTTTATGATAATAAAGTGCTTGTAAATACACTAAAGACTGAATGGTGTGATCTCAGTGACTAATAAACCTGTTTTAATTATTAACCTTTCCATTTCTGAGATGACATCTCCTTGCTCTGGGGCATTACAATGGTTTCTTTAAAATAAAACTAGGGTCTCACTCCATTTCAAATGGCAAAAAATACAATCATAAGAGATGTTGCTAGCCCTCTCCACTAGTCTTCAGTAAACAGAGGGCATGCATCTACCAGATGAACAGAACAGATGTCAAAAAAAAACGATGCAAGACATTCAATTATTTCACTGCCTATTTTTCCCTAAGTAGCTCCACAAGTATCCATTACATACTCTCCCAGTTTTGCCCTTCCAGGACTTCCAGGACACTTTACTTGCATTAGTGAAGTTGGATTCACTGGGTCTTGTACATGCTTCCTCATAAAGCTCTGAAAACCACATAAAGGATCACAGAGTCACAGAATCATGGGGGTTGGAAGGGACCTCGAGAGATCACCTCATCCAACCCCCCTGCGTGAGCAGGCGCACCTAGAGCAGGGGGCACAGGACTGCGTCCAGGTGGGGTTTGAATGTCTCCAGGGAAGGAGACTCCACAGCCTCTCTGATTTGTGCACTTGCTTTGTAATGACAAATTCTATTTTAAGGAAGAGTGCAGAGAAATGCATTTTGATGATTCTGAACTGTATGCTCTCCAATGCAAAGAGAAGCAAACCCCAAGTTTAATACATGGGATAACTGGAAATCAACATGCACAGGGAGACAGCCTTCCGGGAAACACAGAACCATGCTTAAACTATTTGTAGCCTATAAACCAGATGCTTCTGCATGGGCATGACTCTCAGTGTCATGAAAAAAGCATGCATTAGGAGGAGTATCAAGTTCTGGTTAGTATACATAGTACCAGAAAGGCATAATAGAAAACTACTTTTTTTTTTTAATCATTCTTATTGAGCTCAAAGCATGACAGCTGTGTATTTGAAGGATAAAAGAACATGCCTGAGTATCAATTAGTCAATCTGACAAGTACTGCATTTTGTAAAAATCTTCAAGCTTCCTGAAATACAGCTACAATCATTTTCTCGTTTTCATCCCACAGACAGTACTGAGTTCCCTTTGCTCCTTAGTGGATGTACCTTTTGCACTCTATTTTTTGTTTAGCTGGACTAAGAAAAGACAATAAAAGTGTCTCAGATTTGGGTCCAACTGTACGCATAATTCAGTCTTTAGTAAAACTGCTTTCTATAAGCTGCAGGCCAGCATTTGTTTACCATTGTAACTGTTCTGTACTTTCTCTTCCGTCACAAAAGACAAACTGGTCTCTGTGAACTCTTCCATCAAATCCAATAGGGGAAAATCAACAGGAATGGCATGATCTACAAAATCTTATTTTCTTTTTATAAATCCTGATGTGCTAGTGGCTAACATATCTAAGTGATAAACACACGTAGTGTATACTGAGCTAACTTCCATCAGAGAGCTCATAGTCAGTGCAAGAAGTTAGGACTAGCAGAATGTAGCCTCACATAGGCAAGAAATTTAAGCGTTACTGGAAACCTATCTTGAATGGACTGCTGGATGTTTGGACAATGTGCAGATAATGGAAGCAGCACTCCAGAGGTGCAGTGAAATTCAGCTTCTTACTGTAACTGTTCAGTATTTTTACTATTAGCAGAATTAGCTGAGATGCCAAACACCTACAAGAGTTTCAGAAATACCAGCATGAGACAGGAGAGATAAAAAAAAAAAAATCCAAGTGTCATTCAATTAAGTAGTTAAATAACTTATTTTGGCTTTGTACTGTTGAAATGTTTACCGTGGATTACTTGTCACACCACATAGTAAAAAACATTAGAGAAAATCTCCCTGTATAGACAGCTCGTGAAGACATGTGTCAACTGAAACTGAATCAGAAATTACGTTTCAAAAATTCTTAAGCTTCCCGCAGTCCAACCTTAACAGTGCTGTCTGCTTCTGGAAATTTAAACAGGTACATGGAATGTTTTAAAGCACCGTCTTGCTTTTACGTTCATGAAAATCCAGACCAACTAAAAGGTTTTAGGAAGTATTTGATTATTAAATTGTTTACTATACGTATAACAAAAAGTGAAAATATTTATGATGCAGTTCTAAGAGCAAAGGTGAAGTTTTTTTCCTGCAAAGCAAAAGAGCATCATCCTATTTTCCATGTAAATAATGGACCTCCATTAAAAGCAGAGCAATTCCAAATAGCAAAAAACTGACAAGCTAAACAGCTATTTTTTTTTATTATTGCTGCGTTTTCAGTCTTCCCTCGCCACACTGTGTACTTATAACAGAACATTTGAAAATAATTTCTGACAGACTACTAGTTTCAGGGTTCATGGGACCTAAGCTGTAAGTTACATAATAGACTATCACAAAAAACACAGCTTAAAGGAAGAAGAAAAAAAAAAACCAACATTTGAAAGAAGGTTTTAAAAGTACAACAGAGCCACTTCATTACAAACCAAACAAGGCCTTCAGATCTTTCTACTACAGTGAGATATCGCAGAGCGTCAACTTCCTATGGCCAAAAGTGACGACTACTTGATAGCCGTCTTGACATCAAAAAAATTAGTGCATTTTCCTCACCTGAAACAGATTTTTCTATTTCCTTGTAAAAAGGTAGAAGACTTGAGTGTCCGTGGACTCAGCTTCTTCCACCAAAAAGCAGCATTTTCACCAGGCTTCAAGTAGTACTACATCACTACAAAAAGACACTAACCACAGCACATCATTATTTGATGTGGAAATTACATTATTAAGACTCTCCATGACCCATCTACTTAGCTAATGTGGTTCTTGAGGAACAAGGTCTAGGTAAGTGACAAAGCATTTTGTTTTGGTCTCAAACAATTCACTAACCTGGTGGTGTTCACTGCTTCCTTAGCTCCAGATACTCAGGTTCCATAAATAAAAATTAACTAAGAGGAAAAAAAACTTTTATTTCAAATAAATGCCTATCTATAATAATCCACTGCATTTCTTATAAGCACCAAAGCTATGTTGGCTTATGGAGCACAACAGGCAGCTCAGGCAATAAAAATAACCTATCAGATAAAAATAAAGAATTGCCTCTTCTGGAGACTCTAAGAGCTACCTTGACAGGCAGGACAACATCCACATTCTTTGCACTGCAAGAAGGCATATGAGCTTGCTCAAGCAGACCCATTGCCCCAACACAATATACACAGATATTGCTTGGTTTCCAGAAGCATGCAGTCATTAATATATCCACAGTCTTTCTGAGTGTTTTGTAGATGCCTAATCCTGGCCTTGGACAGCACCCTATGTTATCCTCAAGTGCTCTGTAACAAATACTTAGCAGCAGCAGCTTTTCCCTTCAAGCTAATAATTGATTATGATTATAAGACAAGCAATCACACAACAAATCCAGCCACTTCTCTTGACTCCTTCACTTCTATACTCCTCTTGGACAAGAAATTCAGTGCACTGCTGAACTCGGATGCAAATCATCAGCAATGTGAACACCTACATTCATAATCTCTCCACTGCCTGCTTAGCTATTCTAATATGCAAGATATGAAATTAATGGCTAATACACAATATTTGCTCGTACTCTTCACTTGTGGCAGGGAATTGAAATCTCACATAGGCGAACTGAATCATCTAAGCTGCTGATGCCATGCCTACCTACTTATTGATTTACACAGATCAATTTGAACAAATTAGGTTTGTCCATTAATATTCAACTTTGAGGGAGGTGATGTTTTTATTATATCAGGCCAGAGAAGAGCCATATGCCCTTTGGCTCTATTTTGTTATTATCTAACAAGCCTGTGGCAGAATTGGTCACTTGACTCTACGTCCCTTTTGTCTGCCTCTAGATGAATCTTTTGGCTCAACTCTGTCATTATCTAACAAGCACGCTGCAGAATTGACCACTTCACTCTATTCCCCTTTGCCTGCTTTTAGATCGCTCTTCTCTAGTTACTTTTCCCCTGCCCCGTACTTCCACACATTAGTATGAACATACACATGAACTCAGAACAACACGTTGCCAGCAGCTGCCATTGCCACCCGATCAAAATACAGAAAGGCAAAACTATGACTAATAAGAAGTCAAGCTGGAGTAGCTCTGGCATCAACAAGAATCAGCTTGTGGAAGGCAACGAGACATACCTACAGGACATTGAGAGATTTGTTCTTTCTGGCTTCTTTTCTTACCTCCTCAGGAAAAGGACAGAGAAGAAAACAGAGACAGTACCACACATGTCATAGGAAACTGCTCCTTCTTCCACAGCTATGCTCTGGCCTCTTCACTACCTTTATTTCTCCACAGAGAAGGGGACAAACTTAAGAAATTAAACTGTGAGGTTGAGTAAGAATGCCTGCCACCCAACCAGAACTCTGGGTTCTGGTTTGCCATATTAGAAGCTTTATGGGCTAGAACTTGGCACCTTCTTATAAAAAAAAAAAACACACTTATTTTTTGCTCACTCCCTGTAATGAGAAAAAGATCTAGACAGTAACAAAGAAAGGGAGATGGGAAAAGGAAGTCTGAGGTCTACAAACAGTAACTGAGTTTTTAATGGTAAGTCACATCCACAGCTCGTAATTTAGAGTTTTTACCTATGTCTTCCTTAAGACTTTCTTTAGCTCTCTTGACAAAACAGGCACATGACAGAATTGCTCTAAAATCAGCCCTATCCAGCAACAATATCCCAAAACAGGTAGCTAGAAGTATTTATATAAGTAGATGGGCTGCATCAAAAGAAGCATGACCAGCAGGTCAAGGGAGGTGATTCTGCCCCTCTGCTCTGCTCTGGTGAGACCCCACCTGCAGTGCTGCATCCAGCTCTGGAGCCCCCAGCACAGAAAGGACATGGACCTGCTGGAGCGGGTCCAGAGGAGGCCACGAAGATGATCAGGGCGCTGGAGCACCTCTCCTATGAAGACAGGCTGAGAGAGTTGGGGTTGTTCAGCCTGGAGAAGAGAAGGCTGCGGGGAGACCTTGTTGCGGCCTTCCAGTACTTAAAGGGGGACTAAAGGAAAGATGGGGATGATCTCTTTAGCAAGGCCTGTTGTGACAGGACAAGGGGTAACAGTTTTAAACTAAAGGAGGGTAGATTTAGACTGGATACAAGGAAGAAATTTTTTACTATGAAGGTGGTGAGACACTGGCCCAGGTTGCCCAGAGAGGTGGTAGATGCCCCATCCCTAGAAACATTCAAGGTCAGGTTGGACAGGGCTCTGAGCAACCTGGTCTAGTTGAAGATGCCCCTGCTCACTGCAGGGGGGTTGGACTAGATGGCCTCTGAAGGTCCCTTCGAACCTAAACCATTCTATGATTCTACAGTGCCTGATCTTCTAGAATTCAGCAGCACTCCATCCCTCCTTTGGTAAGAAGGGGCAATGATGCTTACAGAACATTTGGCTATGTTTAATCTATATTTGCTTGTATGGAATCTGTAATGTAAACATTTAAAACTACACTTTATTGCAAATGCAATCTGCATTGCTAGCAATACCTCCATTTGATTCCGTTTATTTGCTTGAATTTTGGAAATTAATTTCCATCTTCTTCAGATTAAGTTTCATTCCACCTTGTACGTTTTGATATAAGGATAGAAGAAAGAGCTTTGAGTGTTGTGAGCTGTTAATCATAGGGTTCATGGCTGGGGGAGCAGAACAGGAGCTGCAACAGCGCTCTGAGCAGCAGCCTGAGAGACAGAGGCATAGAGAAAGCTCAGAAGCAAAGTGTCAACTCAACTCCAAAACCCTGCTTCTTCACCGATCAAACAAAAGGGAAGACTCACAGTAGAAACAACCAAAGAACACCAAACTGTTATGCAGTCTACATACAGGGCTCATCACAATAGAGGTACTGCCTTTAATAGCACCGATGGCACCTAGAGAGAAAAGAAAAGAAAAAAAGAGAAAACACCTATTATATATGAAGCACACAAGTTCTGATTAGGAAAAAAGAAAGATCTCTTCAATTTCCAGGCTTGCCACACAGCAAGGAAGGCATGCCAACAGCTTCTTTACAGCTGTGGAGGCAAAACAGATCTGACTAGCACTCCAGGGTTTGGCCAGTTTCTCGCTGCTGGTCACTGACTGCTTTTCAAAAAAACAAAAAGGGTGAGAAGTCAGTGGAAAAGATGCTTTGCCATTCCTTCAAAAAAAAAATTTTCAAAATATAAACACAACATGAAAGGGGGGATAAGCTTTCTAACCTAACGTTTATGAGTAGTCTTGGACCAATTTGCAGGATGCCTTGAATAGAGGGAGTAGAAATATCCACATAGGCATAATGTTACAAAACTCCCTCTCATACGACACACCCAACTGTGGCAATGCTATCCTCGAAATTGTAAAAAGACAAGTATCAAACAGTAGTGGAGAAGTAACCTTGTCTGTGATCACACTATTCCAGGCCACTACCAGAATACTACCTATTTTTGGTGCACACACTCCAAGAACAATCCGGGGGGAAAGCACAAAGTGCTAGAAGCAGAAGAACTCTGTGTCTTCTGTTCCAACTGAAGCTAGATTTTACATTTCAAATACTTATACGTGGAAAAGGTATCAGATAGTAGACACTTTTTACTGCCTGTGCTAGCATAGGCATATTCCACGGCTGAAAGTTGGACATTAGACAAAACAAGCCTTGAAATAAGATGTGGTTTAGTTTCCTAACTGCAGGAATAATTAAACATTGGCAGAGCTTTCCAGAAGAGGTGACAGACACACCATGATCTAAGACTAAGATAAGATCGATTTCTAAGAGAGATGTTTTAATTTGTCTTTCAGGAAAGCTCCACAGCCTGCACATGTGGGGAAATCATCCTGGATAACCACAGTAATCCAGTTTGGCTTTGGGACATAAAGATCTACAAAGTTTCAAAGGCACATGGAGAGAAAGGAATACTTTTGCTACTCTCAGAAAGTTTGTAGTACTACAGTTCCAAATGACTGTAATAGTTAAGTGGTTTGATTTTAAGTCAGTTACCTTGTTCAAAGCTCAGGAAATAGTTTCTATCCAATGCAGAAATGACAAAATGGACTGTCTGGGGAACACACAAGATCTCCCTTCTTCAGGCACATCAAAATTTACAGCTGGAGATAGTCTACTGCACTGCCTGCCCTATAGAAAGGGCTCCCCAAAACACAAAACTAACCCGGACTAAGGAACTTTTTCATCTGTCTCTATGCAGCTTGCCTGTTGGCATCAGCTGACCATTAGCCATACAACAAACATACACGCAGCAGGGGAGCCTCTAGGTTTAACAACATCTCAGTCCAGCTCTTCAGCAGCAGCAGCCACATTAAACTTTATACAAAACAAAGGGTCCATCTAACCCAAAAACTCACCTCTACAACTTGCAGTCCCTCTACCAGTGCACTGAATGGCTTTGTTGAGATTCTACTACTGGTGTCCCCTCAATCTCTTTATTATCCTACAAAATCACAAAGTCATGGAACCTACTGATAAATCCTCTCCTGGCCCTGGCCATTCATAGCAAGAGGAGAGGGAATTTTGACAGAAGTGAGGGTAAAACGCTGACAAGCACAGTGTCTGTTTCTGTTCCCTCATACCGTCACATCTTCGAGCAAGGCACCACTGGGCAGCACCCACTAGTTCCCTGGATGCCTGTAGAGCAGAGAATGTTGTTCAGCAATACTCAGTGTCCTCTATTTTTACTCTTTTGACCCTTGACCTCCATCCCTCTAGACCTTCCACAACACTTCAGCTTTCCTCCTATCTGTGTATTCTCCCTCTGCTTTCAGTGGTAGATACGATTCAGACTTGTTAGGGACACACTAACACCCATTCCTCATGGCAAAAAAGCCTATACAAATAGAAAGACATTCCTTACAGACAACTGAAGGGAAGCATCATGCATTTGCCCTGTTCTAATGTTCTCATAGATGGTAGTTAATTTCCGCTGTTTCCCTCAGGTGGATGCAGTCTGCCTATTTAATAATCTTCACTAGATCCCTCTTCCACTACTTCAAGTCTGAATGCTTTTTGCATCCGTTGCATCCTTTGGCAAAAATTACACATGTATTACCTTTTACATGAAGATTCTCTTTTTAAGCCTGACTCCTAGCTTAATACTAGAGGAAACAGTCAGCTGCTGTTTGCTATCTACCCACCGCTACGTACCGACCACGGTCTTGTATGCTTCCATCATGACCCCCTAAAGTCATATCTTCTAGACACTGAAGGGTCCTTTATATGAGAATTTTGACCTTTGACTTCTACCTGAAGTAGAACATGCTAATAGAAGCACCTCTGACAAATATCGCCTATGATCCATGTGGAATCTTTCACAATAAATATCACAATGTCTCAAACTAATTATGTAAGCATGATATGGAAACAACCTAATGCTTACAATATGCCTCTGGGTGAGGGTGACTGTAGCTCCTAAGCAACAATAACTTCCATCTCAACTTTCCTTTTTTCTCCTCCAATGAGGTCAGCAAACATACAATGATTAAGCTGATACTTTACAGAAAACCAAGTGAGCCATGTTTGACAAAGAGGCCCTCACTCAGTGAAACTAAACTGTCATGGGATAAGAAGGACAATTCAGCTATGAATTAATGACTGATTAACAGATAGGAAATAAGGACTTGGAACAACTGGCCTTTTTCCCAAAAAACAAGGATCACCAGTGGAGTCCCACTAGGATCTGTTCTGGGATCAATACCTTCAACATTTTAAAGCAAAATCTAGCAAAGAAGCTTAACACTTACGTGACAGGGTTTGCTGACAATGCTTAAAGTTATTCAAAGTTGCCAAAGCAATGGCCAGAGATCTGAAGACCTTAATGATACTGTTTAAGTGGGCTGTAAAATAGCAGATAAGAGTAAATGTAGATAAATGCAAAGTGATGCATAGTGTAAAAAAAAAATCCTAAATGTATATACACAATGACAAATTGTGAACTAGCTATTACCGCTTAAAAGAGTGACTGTGAAGCTATAATAGGCAAAGCCTACACAGAAGCGCCAACTCAATGCTTAAAGACTGTCAAGAAAAAGCAAGTAGAAGATTAAAGAATAAAACCTAAGACACTATATAAGTTTATAAGGTGTCATACGCTGAAATACTGTAGCCATTCCTGGTTATTGTTTCCCAACCCTGTTCCTCTGACCCCTGCATCACTGTCTCCAATCAGGAACAGACCTGCAAAAGGTACAAAGACATCAGCAAGGACAATGAAAAGGATGAAATCACTTCTTTCTAAAAGGCCTCTGGAGAAGTCACAAGCAAGGGATGATAAACAAAAAAGTTATCAAGCCATAAGCCACACAGAAGAACATGAATTCTCTTTTTCACCGCCTCTTCCAATACAAGAATTAACAAAGAAGGCATGAAACAAGCAGGTAGAAAGTTCAAAAACAAACAAAAAGAAGTGTTTTTTCCACACAAAATGTGTTTAAGCCTTACAACACTCAGTCACAGGATGTTGTGGAAGCTATAAGCATTCATGGCTCCAAATACTGATTGGATACATTCATAGAAGAAAAAACCCACTGGGGGCACTAAAAACAAATATCACCTCTAGTTCGGAAACCTGCGAGCCACAAATTACTGGAGGCTGGGAGAGGTATTTCCTCAGTATACACTATACTCTTCTCCAAGCATCTGCTTTTGGCAGCTCAAGAGAGGCAGGATACTGGGCTAGAGGGATCTTTAATGTGACCAAGTACAGTCATTTTTATGTTCTCATGTAACTCATGAAAAAGTGAAAACATTAATCGTATGTACATGTCAGAAGCACAGCACATTAAAGGACCAGATTTTCAAAGGCCTGAAGGTCAGTACAGTGATTTAATTACTACAGTCACTGTTTGATAAGTGCTTTTTCCAACATTAGAGTAGCTTAGTCTCCACAACCACAAACTTGTGCAAACGTATGGCAAACAAAACTGTGAAATCTGAATTTAATTCAGAACGGTTCCCTGCAGCTGTGCACACTATTGCATTGGTAGAGCTGAGGGCGTGCTACAGGCTTGGAAACAACAGGGCTACTTAGATCAGAAGTGGCCCCAAAGGAAATATTTGTCAAGCTACAAGCTGCATCAGTGGAAACGGAATATCGCACCGTCTTTTGTGTCTCAGAAGGCCCTTTCCACCACATCCACCTGACCAACTCCTGATGTTTAAAGAAACACTGAATTATTGATATTAAAGACAGAAATGCTGGGAATAGACTTATTTGTCCTGTTTATTAAATTTGTCCAACATAGCTATTTATTTCCAGTTGTTTACCGCATTTACAAAACTTCCACCACTTCAAATGGAAGACAAAAGGGGAGAGGGGAAGAGAGGTTCTTCTTTGAAGTTTGGGGGGCATCTCACACAGGTTGATTAGAAGCTTTCTTAACTTTAGCTGCAAAACTCCTCAAAGATGCCATCACACTGAATACTTGCCCACATGTAAAGATCTCTTCCTACAAGTCACATCAGGTCGTAGTCAAAGCACCCAAGCTAAAAACAAAGTGGCAGTAATGCCCATTAAAAGCCTTATGCATCTCAAAAACTGCCATTTCTGAATTTGCAGCCTTTCCTGTTCTGCAATGTTAATGTTGTTCTTGGTGAAGCTTTCCGAGTGTTCAATACATTATATGGTACTTACCACTTTCTGTATGCATGATTTGCAAAATGTTTAGTTTACAGCTACCAAGAATGGAAATAGTTTCCTCTAATTTCCGTGTCAATGTCACATACAATATGTCAAAACAACAAATACCTTGGTATTGCATTTGATAGGTCCACCAACCACTATTTCGACGGACAGTTGGGAAGACACTCAGTCACTTCTTCTGCATTTAGATATTTTTTTCCCTGAATAAGGATATTAGTGTTCTTTAATTGCCTCAAGAAGTGATAAGCATCAAAAGCAGCAGCATGCCTTAACCACCTGGCTTAACAAGGCACTAGAGAACCAAAAAAAAAAAAAACCAAACACTACAGCTTTCTTCTTCCAGGGCCCAGTCTAAGAAATCTATATTCAAGAGATAGCCACTAGTCAAAGCCAAAATACAAGTCTCCTATAACTGGAGGCAATGTAATGCAGCTTATCCAGAAAAACCTGAGAAATTATAAAAAAAAAAAAATAGAGTAAGGCTGTGCATCTGCAACAATGACATAAACATGTTTTTGACAAGAAGAGTCAAAGAACCTAGTTTTTCACTTTGCTCCTAAAAATGGCAAAGCAAAGCAATGAATTACTGCATCCTGGGAGTCTTCGTACCTGTGATACTTTCTCCTTCTCTTCAAAAAGAAAAAAAAAAAAGCATTAATCGCCATCTACGTTTTTAAACGTCTAAGTCTCATCCCCCATTTTCCTCTCTTGTAAAACTAGGAACATCAAAACACACGGAAACAAAGTTTAAGATCTCTTGGGTCTCTCATCCCTGTGACCCTAAGTAACGATCCTTTTTCTGTGGGGGTGAAAGACATAGAAGTGGACACATTGAACTTGGGCGTTCTCGCTTTTAACAAGCCTATGCGTTTTCAAATATCTGCAAAGGCACGCTTCCTAAATAAACCACTTCTGGCATTAAGAGTTAAGAGGTAAAAAACGCTGGAAAACGCCTCATAATTAACGTCACAATTAGGAGTGACCTACAGAAGGTTACTAGCAAGAAGCATTCTGTAATTACGAGCACCAGCAGCACGTAACACGCGCCAGATTTCACCGCATCCTCCCTCGCTCCTTCGTGGGCGCGCAGGCAGGACTCGCGGCACCGCGACGACC
>VZTV01105728.1:0-11352 GCA_013400875.1 Anhinga rufa | reverse complement strand
GAGCTACAGCTCAAGTTCAGCTTCACCTATACAGTCTCATTGACTTGTACACTCATAGTAACAACACAGAACACGGGACACCAGGTACAGCCCTTTCCTGAAAATCCATAGTTATAGTATAGACCTTTGGATTTTTCTCCCTTACAGCTGTTTCTCTAACAGAGAAAGCAACAGGTTTACAGCAATGTTTTTCATCATTCCTGGACTATACAGAGGTAGTGGTAGATACCCTCAAGTTTGTTCTGGGTGGAAACATACTGTATTTACTTCTAATATTTCTGGATGCTGCACAACTCTGCCGATTTCCCTCTCGGGACAGAATAGCTAGATACATTTCAGAAACATCAGGCTCTCCAGGGGAATAGCACCTCTCTCTGGCAAATATTAAACAGCATTTTCTTTTGGCAGCATGTGTTAAATGCAAGCTTATTCACAATATTAACAGGTGAGCTTTTGTTCATGGCTCCTACGTGATGTTTTAAAACAGATACAGAACAAGAAGTTCCTGTGATTACTGATGTTAACAACAGCTATGATTTTTCAGAGGGATGAGGCAAACAGGATTACAAGAGCCATTTATTTTTAAGTGGAGAGCAGTTGCCCAAAGTCCTAGGTACAGTTATTTCAGAGTAAGAGTTTACCATGTAGAAAAGGGAACAGCAGACTTCAGATTAAGCTTCCAGCCAACATCTCTTATCAAGCATTCACTCTAGACACCTGCTGGGAATGTTAATTGTACCTCCTCCTTAGAAGGACTACTTACTCCCCAGACATATATACACATCTTTAGAAACCCAGGTTAGCAAGCAGTACAAACAGACCCATAATTTTTTGTCTACAGAGCTTTGGTGTCCAGTGCTTGAAAGGATAAAATCACCTGCAATAACTACCAAGAAAGCTCTTTGGGTAATTAACAAAGTTGACATGACAAACCCAAAGAGGTAATTCCCCCAGCTCCAACATTAAATTAATATATTATTTCTGCCCTTTCAAAATTGCAGTCAGAAAAATCTTGTAAGTCAGGGCAGTAAGGTTACCTCCATGACTTCATTGCAGGCAGATCATCAATAAACTATTTGCTGCACAAGGTATGTTTATTTTGTCAACATGCTGGTTCCTGTTTTGCTCAGGAGTTTCAAATCAATACCCAACCATTGAGACTTCCAACCTGCTTCAACCTCATGATTACTTCTATCTTGTAGGAAAAAAATATCAGTGGAATTAAACTGCTAGACCATCCTCCCTCCTGTCTTAACTCAGGATAAATATAAAGGAGGTGGAGGAAGTTTGTTTAGAGGCAAGATCTGGCACGCCCAAGAGCACTAGCTTGATATCATTACCACTCAACACAACCTCCTTCTGTAACTGTCACCTTCAGCATCCTACATTCTCAAAGTTGCCCACAGCTCAGGAAACCTTGAGATTTTTGCATGCCAGTTGGCAAGACATATTCTAGCAGTAAGGGCTACCCCAGAAGTAAATGCAGCTAGATAAAAACAGGATATGGTTACTTAAACCACAATTCAGCATTAACTTCTGCCAAACCTTGGAGTAAGCATGAGACCCACTTATCTATACAGGTACCCACAATTCTGATAGCACAGTATAAGTGCATTGAGCTCTCCCAGGGTACAGAAGAGCCACTTGTTCCAGCAGAATTTAGAACTCAAGACTCCCAGATTTAGAGGAACAAGTGGCCCTTTCTGTCCTCTTCAACATTTAAGTCGCCAGTTTTTCAGGGTGGCAGCTATACTTAGACTGTTTTCTTTTCTAGGCTCCTATTTTTTTATCATTGTCAAAGAGGACTGTGTTCTACCTCATCTGGATGCCCTTATAGTCCCTTACTGTGCATCTTTAAAGCACTTGACAACAGGCAAAACCTGACTTTGGGTATAAACACCACAAACAGATTCATATTCTGTGACTGCTCATTTAAGACAGGGTAATAAAAGCTTGTTGACTTAGAGCAAGGCAAGCCATACTTTATTGGGGGCAGGGAGGGGGGGAAATTGTACATCCTTTGTTGTTCTTCATTAGAGGTACAAGTTGTTTTAATAACCCCAAAGCTTTCAGTCACAGGTTGGCAGGATTAGCAAATAAGGGATACATTTTAATAGGGGAGTTGTCAGCATGACCCCTTCTTTTACAAAAGGGATGTGACAAAAGACAACATTCTCCCCACCCCTTATTGCATTTCTAGCACATGTCAGAAGAGGAATGATTCCTTCCCAAACCCTAAATTGACATGGCTTCATATAAATCAATCTCCTATCACAGCCAGAAGAGGAAGAATAAAACAGAAAGAAAATCTCCTCAGCATCTCTTTAATATCAGCATCTAGCCTGATTGCTTGTATACTCATTTAAGATAAGGTTTCCTAGCAACCTCAGGGATTTGTAATTAACATTGGGCTTTGAGGAAGACTGCTTTTTACATCCCCTGGTTTTACCTTGAAGTATGAACTAACCTATAGGTATAAAATTGATTTTAGTTGAAGTCAAACATCATGGAAGAAGTTTGACATTTTAATAGACACACTCCTTCAGGTGGCAAACCTAACTGTTAAAAATGAAATTCTAAAATTCTTCAGCTCTTTTTGCTCTCACATCATGGTAAAACCTTGATGGGCTGTTTCACATACACCAGGGTAATTTAAATAGGTGAGAGAAATTTGAACAGTATAAATCTCATACCAAAGCAGTTTCAGCACCATAAGAGTCAAAACTACATCCTTTTTTTCTGTGATAACTAGAATATCCAAGACAGACAAGACATTTCTCTTTTCCTAGATGCAAGTATTACAGCTTTTGCTGTTTACTGTTTTTCACTACCAATAAGAATGAAGTAAAATATTCATGTGCTATCATTATTCTAATGCCTACAAGGACAGGAGACGCAGTTACTAGCCATCATACTGCTTGAAGGAGCCAAAAGTTACCAGTATCGTTATTCAGCTTAGTTTTATGATTATGGACATTGGTAGCATTAAATCCTAACTAGTCAGCTACAAAACCTATGGTGAAAAGCATGTAACACCCATAAGCGTCATCCTAGAGGTAAATCTATGTTACATGCACAGAACTAAAACCTTACTAAATAAGACAAATGGCCCCACCAGCATCTGAACAGCTAACTGCATTAAGGAAATATAAAACTGTCTCTAACCATGACAAATTCCTCACACAGCTTCAGCTACACAGCTGGAGCCCCCGCCTTCCTCACTCCCTTTCCTGGCCAACACTGAAAGGAACAAGCCAGTTATAATGCCAGGACAAGGCAAGAGCTGATCACAGAAGGAAAAAAATATATTGGCTAAGAGAAAACAGAACAAAAATCTCAGCTTAACAGAGCATGTTACTTAAAAGCAGTTGAAGACAATGGTTCTATTTACAAGCCAACAGGAGACCCCCTGTGTAACAGCTTTGTTCCTCTTGGACAGAGTCTCACATTGGATATGAGGAGATGCAGTTTAGGTTCATAGCAGAATGGAGACTACTGTCCAAATGTGAGGCACCCATTGCTGGCAGAGGGCACAGGCGAGGGAGGACCATGACAACAGGAAAGTGTATTTCCCACATCATGCATGGAAACAGTAGAGTGTTTCTAACAGTCACACAGTTGGGTGAAAGCATATGGTAAAGGTAGCAGCATTAGATAAGCTTTAATCTATTATTACCACTAAAGTTGCAGCAATGATTTTTTTATTATTAATAAATTAGACACAAAGAAAAGCCTGAAACTCTACAGTCTGACCCTTTGTTCCTGTATGCTGAGCATGTCCCCTCCCTTATTCTTCTGCATGCATTTATACAGAAGCTGTGACTGACACAATACCCTCTACTGCACACTCTATGCTCTGGTCACAGGTCCATCCCTTCAAACAAGATTCTTACTTGCCATCTTCACTTCACCTAAAAGGCATTCACAACTGATCCATCCCCCCTTACATCCAAGCTTCCTCTAGTTCATTGGAAACTCATCTACTATGAAGAAAACACACACCTATTCAGTGCAAATAAGAAGAAACAAAAAACCATACTCTGCCAGAGTTATGCATTCATGTCAAGCTAAGGAGCTACTCTGAGCCCCAGCTCTATTCTTTCCATCCTCTACACAGGCAGCACTGTGGTGATAAGAGTCTTAAGTGGAAACAGTTGAAAGTGTTTTCACACCAGAGCATTTCACCTGACTGAAGAGGAGCTTGGGCAGAACTAGATACTAAAGAAATGGGTTACTTACCTTAACATCAAAATGTAAATGTTTTGTTAAAGTTCTGAAACACCAGTGAACAGGTTTGCAACATTACAGTAATATTGACATACAAGCCAAGCTTGTATCCAAAATACTCTTACTGAAATAGGAATATTGCCATTTAACCAGAAAAACACATTAAGCAGTTTTCCTCATGAGAGCTCTGAGGTGAACTAAGAACCAGCACAAAGGAAACTGTGCAGATAAAAAACCCTATAAATAGCAGTTACATTTGGGTCTTCCTTCACTTTAAGTATTTTGGGGTTCTCTTTTCAGAGTTTCCCTCCCCTTAAACTAGCAGATTTCCACAATGATAAAAGTGTTTCCCCAGCCAACTCTACTGCAGTTTGTGCTGCTTTAGATCACTTCTCCATAGGCTGAAGTGGCAAAACCTGGCAATAATCAAACACTTTTTTTCTCCTTTCAAGAACTGCTACAGACTCTGGGTCAATTAGGACTAGCAAAACAAAACAAAAGAGACAAATCTAAGTGACAAAGTCAAGCTTAGTACCATATTAAAGCATAAGATAAAGCTCAGACGTAGCATGATTTTCAGACTAAATAACCTGCTCATCTGAGAGCTCTTCCACATCTTTAGCTTGATCTTTGCTGTTCATATAGAGTAGGCTGCAAAGGTCAGGAAATATCAGATAGAGAAATGAGCTCTTACAATCTTTACTATTCCCAGGACACAGGGAAAAGGAAGCCTCTTTCTGCAGTCTTTGGCACAACAAGCTTTTCAATAGTCAGCTTAGACATTTGAGTAACTCTAAATCCCTGTTGCATGGCCTTTGAGTTGCATAACCTTTGTATTGACAGTAGATTTTCAAGGTTGTTCTGAGGGGTTTTATTCTCTCTCCCCTCCACACAAGGCTCCTGCCTAGCTTTAGTGCTAAAAGGCTGCCAACAGTACTCAGTTTAGAAATTGAGACAGCAAAGCCTACTACTTCTTTCAGAATAAGAACAGGGAGGAATAATTCTTTTCCTCACAAAGAAGAAAATAAGAATTTTGAAGACTCATCACTCAGACAGAGCCCCCTTGACCTCATTTAGCACCCTGAGAACTCCAGAATTAAACATGTCCTGGAGCCACACTACACAGTTCCTCAGCCATAACACAGCATATTCATAATTTCTCTTTTAGTAGTATCCAGATACTGTACTTTTTAAGCAGGAACCAGTTTTTAAGCTAGCACAGATGCCTCAGTTCCCAAACCTATTTTTTTTGTCACTACTTACTGAACCATCTCATTTTGAAGAGGAACAAAGCCAAGCATTACTACCACAGACCATTACAAAACATATTAACTCTCTCTCTCTCCACCCAGAAAACTGCTTTATAACTTTCTATTGACCAGGCAAACCGCCAGCAATAGACACCCTTAAAGTTACCACAAGAAGTAACAGCTTTTCTGCTTTAACACTGCCTTTATTTTAATTGCTTGAATTATTCCACCTTTTTCAGGATGCAAAGTTGAAACACTAGTGGAAATGTTTACAGAGTTATTTGACAGATACTGCATGCCCAGCACAGGCCTCAGGCTCGCCACTTACCAAGGTGCCATTTCCTTGCAGAATAATAGCTGTTCCTATGCAACGCCTGCCCTTTAGTGGTACCATACACCACATATACCACCTAATTTAAAAAAAAAAAACCAACTCAAAAAATTTATTTAGCTAGGCACAAACCTCCTTAAAGAAAGCTGCCCTGAAGAACAAGCTCACCATAGCTCCCTCACAACACCATTACTTACCTAAGACAGAAGCAGCTCCCCACTCAGCTGAGACCTAGGACAGGGCCCCACACCCTACTGCTCTCTCACAAAACAGGCCTTTTCTGCCCTTTTCTGCTTTAAATACCTGCCCAGGGCGGAGCTCACCGCCCGCCATAAAACCCCCCTCAGGGGGGCCCTGCTTCCCCTGGAGGCAGCTGTCGCCTCCTTCTCCTCACCTCAAGGTGCCTCTGCTCCTCCTCAGCTACAGGTGCCTACAGCCTCCCCCATTTGAGCGGTGGGGTTGCTCGGCCCTCTTGTTTCCTTCTGGCTTTAAAAGTTTGGCTTTAAGGGATGGCTGTTTTCGTTGGGGGCTGCAGCTAGGTCGGGCCTCGTGCCGGGCTTCAGTCAGTCAGGCAGGGTGGGCTGAGGCCGTGCCCAGGCCTGTCCCCTGAGGGGGTGAGAACAGGCCTTGGGCCCTGCCGGCTCTAACATGTGGGGGCTTGAGGGAGGGTCTCTGAAGGCTTGCCTTTAGTAGCTATTTATCAGCTATATATAATTATATACTTGGGGGTTTTTTAGGTTAAATATAGGTGGTCTGTCCATCTTGGAAAAATCCAGTAATAATTTTTCAATTTGGAAAAAAAGATGACGTACCATGATTTCAAGTCCACTTTGGTCCCTCCTTACTCTCTCTGTCCTTATCCTTGGCTGATTTTAGCTGCTCCTGGTGCTCCCATGCCGCAGGAGGAATCTGCATGAGGAGCCAAACTTAACAGTTGAGGCTCATCTTGGGCTGTGCTCTCTGGTTTCCCTCAAGTGCCAAGAGGGCACAGAGAACACGGAGGGGGGAATCCTTCAGGCTTTAAAAAGTGTCACTTTCTTACCCTTTGGGCTCTTCTAATGTATTATTTTATCTTATTTGCTGTTTTTATCATGCTGTAACCTGGTGTGCTTCTCGACATCAAAGAACATTGCTTTATTGTGACATATTCAAATGAAAACTACATGGCAGTAATAGCTTTCCAAAGAGTGTTCATTTAGCTTGGCAACATTTATGTGTGGCAGGGAGAAGAAGAAGGGGGAGGAAAAAGCCCCAACTCTACATAAAACTGGTGCTTTGAGCAAAACTCTATGATGATTATTTAGCAAACAAGCTCCTCTATTAGAATGGCAGAGAGGAAGATTGCGTATCCAGACTAAATTACACTTTACAGGGAGATGGCACAGAATGGCTTTCTGCTGAGGTTATGCTTAAATTATAGCTGTTGCTAAAGCAAACAGCTCACAGTTTATATGTGAATTTGAATTATGTATCCAGCAGGCAGTATGTTTATGAAAAAAAAGAAGTCAAGTCAATAGAATGCTAAATTGCAACCACATTTGTAAAGGACAAAAATAACTGTGGTAGCAGGGCATCAAAACTGAACCACAAACATGCATTATTTGTTGTTGTCCAGCACTCTTAAGAGGAACAGTTTGGCTCTTGAATGACCCAGGAATCATTGCCAATGATAAAATTATAAAGTAACTAGATAAGTTTCTGACTCTTGGGCGTGTTTAATGTTTCATTTGGGACCTTCAGTGCCTTAAAGTTGGCCAGTGCTTTGGCGAAGTATGTTCATAAATGTATAGAGTAGCGGTGAATGGTTTAGGATATCCTCTGGAGGTGTTACTGTAGTAAGAAGATTTGTTCATTTGCACCAAGTAGTGTAGATAACCAGCGTGTGGAGGTAGAAGTGAATTTGTTGCCGCTATTGCATGAACTGGGAGCAGTGTTTTCAAAGCAGGTTCGATAGTTAGGAAACATTGGTCCCTGGAGTGCTGCGGGGCACCTCAGGGTCCTAATGCACATAGGCACTTATTTTTTTTGATGTTAAGGTGCATGAAACGTAAAGAGATTTGATTTTAAACATGGTTTGAATTTAGATGTGATGGCTGTGGCAGTTCTCTTCTGCCATCTGTGTGCTCCACCTCTCTGCATAGGTTATGACCTCAACAGCAAGGAAGGTAGATACAGTTCAGCCCCTGGTCTGTTAGTCTATGCAAAAAATTGTCATCACTAAGTAGTGAACTGTGGCTAAGGCACTGCACATCTGTTTTGCTCTCCTAATATGCAATGGTAAGTTCTTCTGGGGTTGTGGGTCAAGTGTGAAGGGAAAAGTCCCCCAAGGGAGTTAGTGGCCTAGCCAGTGCTTCCTGAGAGATCTGTCCTTGCTCTGCTGCTAAAATGCTGTTCAGAGTTCCAGCAGTGAGAGTACATGCTGAGCAATGCTTCTTTAAGTTTATAATGCCCAAGTGTTACGCTGGGCATAAAGGTAAACCTCCACAGTGTACCTCTTTCATTTGAAACCATTTATTTTTTTGCTAATATTGTTTTTCTTGCTGTTTTTTAATAAAACTGGGCAATTGTTCTTCCTGTTCCAAGAAAATTCTTTGTTATTTTTTCCATTGTTATTAATGTGAGTGGAGCATATAAAGTCTCTAGTGAAAATCAAAGTAGTATTGTTCTAGTTGTTTTATCATTACAAAGGGACATGTAAAAGAGAAACAAGACAGGCTTTCTCTGCCTGTTGGAGTGGAATTGTGCTGAGTCCTAGAAGAGACCACGGGTGTTCATGTACTGCATATTTACTATGCTCTGTCTAATTGCTTTTAATTGGAAGTACAAGCCTTAAATTTGTGATCCAATAACTGTAATGGTAGGATTGTCAGGATATTCTCCTTGCCAGCCTTTTTATTAGAACTGAAGTAAAAAGGTAATGCAAGATTCAGTCAAGCATTTTCTCTGTAACATTTCAAACTGTCACTTAAAATGTACAAACATTCCTGAGCAAGGGAGATTTTTTCTACTCCCACCCTTTTATTCCTTTGTGATAACTCCCCTAACAGTACCTTTGACAGCTGAACATGGTTTCTGACTTGTGATCAAAACCACAAGAGAAATCAGTCAGTTCCTCCCCTTGTCTTGCCCTTCCTCCCTCTTTTTGTGCAATGCCAGCCCTGTGCAAGTCAAATCTAATGCTCCCGCTAAAAGACACTGGTTGTCAAATAATTACTTATTTATGCTGTCATTTAGGTAATGCTTTATTACCCTAGGAACAGTTTTAACCTGGGTGAGAGGGGAAAGACTGTTTGAAATGTATAGGAAAACTGTAACTTCCAAACTGAAATGTGAAGACATGGGAATATAACTGGTGTATAAAGGAAGCAGTGACACACTGCAAGGATGCAGAGCTTCTCAATGGTTAAGAATGTGAGAAGGTGCATCTCAATACTCTTAAAAGCTCATTAGCTTTAAAAACAGGCTGTTTTTAAAGGACTTTAGGAAACAGGACATGAAGAATGGTTAAATAGATCTTCAGTCTCGCACATGAAGCTCTTAATGTTTCAAGCCTTGAAAGCAAGGGCAAGAAATGGAAGATGGAGGCTGCCCTAAATATTTTCCTTTACTGAACTGTAACAAGCCAACTTTGAACTCTCAGGGAGGCATGTAAATATGGTGCACTAGGTATTTCTTCCTGTCTGTAAGGACCAGCTTCATATAAAGCCCTTATGAGAGAGGAGTTGCAGCTGCTCAGCAAATGCATATGGAAAATTGTGGCAGATATTCACAAATGGAGAACCAAGAACCAGAGGCAGGAGAAAGAAAATGGAAAGTTGAAAGCATATGTAAAATGTAAAGGGTGGGACTGTGCATTTGGTATAATGGTAGAAATTGAAATCTGTTGGGTATCTCAAGCATGTGGATATGTAAGATACTTACACAAATTCTAGCGAAGTTACTCAAAGTGATGAAGAGAAACTAAATAAAGAAGAAAAATGGGGGGAAAATGGATAAGTAATAACTGCTACTGCTCTACCTGAGGGAAGTCTTTTCCTTCCTACTTAGACACATGTTATTTACATCCTCATGAAGCCAAAAGGTCTTCCTGATTTGTTCTAATACAAATCCAAATGATACAAATGAAACTTCATGGAGCGTCTCCCAGTAGTTGCAGCATCTTGTGTACTGAAAGGATCTGTTACACACCTACCTTGCTAAAGAAAGTGGAGGTAAGAGTAAGAGGAGCTTGTATTCAGCTTTGCTAGGGCTCCTCCAAAGAACTGGAGTGTGAAAACATTTGCCCACAAGCTGCACCAGAGTGAGGTTTCCTGAGCTCTTACATCTTAATTGGCTTACGATATAACACTGGACAATAGGTCAGAGGGACAGAGCTATTTGTCAGACTTATTACTAACATTGGGCAGGTTTAGTGTGTAGCCCTCCTGGGGAGGGAACATGTTCCTGTACTGAGTGTGGGAGAGAGCAAATAGATGGAGTTGGGCAGTAAATCTAGAGATAAATGACTCATGAAGATGGAAGCAGCCCATAACTTGTCCATGCATAACAGAGAAAGGTTGAGATAAATAAGGGGCTATCTTTTTCCAGGAAAAGAAGTAGGAACTGAGAGGAATAGGTGGAGGAGATGTAGGATGGCATCCCAGCAGGCCGTGACAAAAGGGTAGTTAGTGCAACTAAGCATTAACAATGACTAGAAGTTAAAATGAATGCTTTGTTACAGCATTTGCTGGTGTGCTGAGCTATAGACAGCCAAATGAGATGCAGGAGTCCATATTTGGAGGTAAGCTTATGTTCATGGAATACTTGTTTGTGGAAATGGATCTTGGATTGACATTCAGGAGGGCTAGGTGTAGTTCCTGGCTTTCCCACAGGTCTGGGTCAGCTGGGGAGAATCACAGAAGCACTATCTCCCAAGTTCCCCACCTACAGTTTTCTGTCCTTAGTGTCCCTGGTTTCCTGAAATAACAAAAATTCAGTGGTCACACTGCATGTACTTCTGTTGCTGTGCCTTCAGGATTGGGGTTGTTTCTTACTGTGTTAAGATAGAGCATCTAGAGCACTGGGGTCTGACTTTTGGGGGAGATTAGTTCTTAATGAAACACAAATGAACAAGGTGGTTTGGTCTCAATGGGGGATAAGATATAAGCAGTGTCTTAAAAAGAAAAGCACTTGGGATTGTGGCAGAGTTTGTGAAGAATGAAGTTCTTAGCTCCTTAATTTTCTTGTTTTAGTTAAGAACTTTCCTGTCATTGCATTACTGGTGAAGAATTAACTTTAAGGTGCTTATTGTGTAAGCCAGTGTGACGTTTCAGAGTGCAGTTGTGTTGATTCATAATCTCTTGGTCCCAGATGTTAAGGAATAACCGATATGCTGTCATGAAACGAATATCCAGATATGTATCTTACTGAACAAGCCATGAGCAAATGCAGCCATCTTTTTATGTATGCATGAACAGAAATGCTATTGGAAACTGCCAAAGAATTTTGCATTAAGATAGAAATTTTTTATATTATTTTCCAGAAAGGTCTCCTGGAAAACTTCCA
>VZTV01105723.1:20126-35783 GCA_013400875.1 Anhinga rufa | reverse complement strand
CAGCTGCTATTAAACTTGTGTTTAGCTTGATGTGCCCATCACAGCTCATGGGGGAGGAAGGGACATCTTTAGCCACAGGTATGCGCCTTCTCCCACAGACTCCCACTGATGGCAGAAGTGTAAGGTTGGAGTCTGAGGTTGGGGTTACCTCCAGTTTTCTGCTTTCCCCCCCTATTTGCAAGCTCTTCTTTCCTTGCCTTCCAACCTGATTGTAGCCTCACAGCCTTTCTTGGCACCTCTGTTTTCCAGGTTGGTTTGGAACCTGGGAAAGCCTGAGATTATTTTTTTCAAATTTTCAATCTTCCCTCGTTCTTTGCAGGGGTTGCTTGCAGAGATATTAAATTTCTGAGGTATTTAAGCTTGGAGAACTCTGGCCAGTTGTATTGCTATAATAAAGCGGTCTTCATGTTTCGTACTTCAAGCACTCATCCTGTTTAGTGTTCTCTGTATTCAGATTGCAAAGACAAAACTCTTCTGCCTTTCAATTTCATTGCCTTTTCTCAGTTAGTAAAGAAGAAGTCAGAGAAGACTAGAATCTCAAGGAGCAGCATGAAAAGCCAGACTAGCTTTGGAAGTGCCTTTGAACTTCCAAAATGAGGAATATCTGAAGGGCCTGCTCAGAGGTTGAGTGCAGAATGATTGAAGTCATTGATATGCCATCCATGGGCAAGTTTTATCATCTATTACTGACTGCCAGCAAGAAGGTACTGCAAGGAAGCTCAAGATTAAATACCTCTTATCCCCTTCACAGCTGTGCAGAGCTCTATCTCTGACAGTCCTGCAATGCCTCAGGCCCTGTGTTATGGGGAGCTAGAAGCTGCTGCTCTGACTCACTGTATCGGCAGAAAAATTCTCAGTATATATATCTTGAAAAAATGTTCTAGCTCTACTCTGTGAATGAAACTTGTATTTCTTCAGCAGCTTGCTAGCTGCTACTATTGTTACAGCCATCCAGAAGTTCATAAACTACAAACTAGGCTTCAAGCAGAAACAATACTACAAGCATATGGAGAGGAAGAGAATAACTTTGTTTCTGGCGAGAATGGAGATAGCAAATAACTTAGTAAGAATTTGGTCAAAGTTAATGTCCCTGAAGTGCAATAGAACTGTTCTAACTCAGAAAAAGCTTACGTTTAAAAAAACTCATCTGAAAAATAAGATGCATACCATTGAACTGGCCTGTAGAAGTAGGCTGGGTCACCAGGCTCAGGGAAAGAACTCAGCTATGTGGTTACCAATTACAATTTCTGTGGCATCCTGGGGTTCCCTTGGAGCTCTCCCATACCAGTTTGATCTTGCTTAATTTGTTACACCAGATCTCATCCCTGGTTGGCTTAATGGATGCAGTGTAGAGAGGGGGATACAAATAAATCCAGTTCCATAGTGGTAGGTAACAGCAGTCTCAGATGTCAAGGGACAGTGAGACCATCAACAACATCCTAAGACAAAAAGGGACTTTAAAAAAGTGAGAAATATTGCTATCCAGAAAAAGGTATTAAAAATGAAGCATCTGTGCTCTGAGTCATTATAGGCCCTTGACAGATGTGATCTTACCAGCCTCCCACCGTAGCTGCAAATAAAGACCCCTTTTCTTTCTTCTCTCCCGACAAGGATTAATGAGTACTTGGGATAGCTCTCAGACAAGCAAGCAAAGGCTGTGAACCTTTTCCAACACTGCAATTTATCTTGGAAAGACTATTCACATCACTTTTCCCTCCCTCCCCAGGCTGGATTATGCTCTGACCTAGCACATTAATCTCCCAAAATAAAATAATAATAATAGAAGAAGAAGGGAAAAAAAGAGCTGGACAATTGCCAGAAATAAATTAATAACCATCTCGAATAGCCCTGCTGTGCAGGAACAAACTGCTCAACTCCCCTGCCACCCATGTCATTTGTAAGCAAAACTATTCCCAGTTTAGATATCCTCTTAAGTGCCCTGCCTGAGACTTTCAGCAATTAATGATAATATCTTGCATTTATCTAGTGCCTTTCATCCCAACAGCTGCCAGAAAGTTTCTTTACCAAATGCGAATAATACACATTGCTACATTTGCCACTGAAATGCAGACACTTAAGTGGAGGAAGGGGCAGTGTGACAGATCTGTAAGAGTAAAAAAAAAATATGAAAAGGTATTTCAAGAGAAAGAATGTAGTAAGAAAGTTTCAAAAGTTAGGCCTAGTCTACATATGATTTTATAAACACTTAAGTATGTTTACAGTTTAGTTAAAATATTTCTTCACCCATAGTTAGAACCGGCACTGTCTTTTGTGACATCAGGTAGCTTCAATTTAATACTGTTACTTTGACCCAAGTGGAAAGCCAAAGAGACAAGTACTTGTCATTTCTTTCCATTAAATTAAGAGACTTCTGCTTCAGAAATATCCATTTGCAGAGATTACTTTAAAAACAAGACTTAGAACAGAGTCAACCAGAAAAGTAGTCATCTCACTGCTGGTACCTATTCCTTCTCAAGCAGGGCTTACCTCTTTCTCTCTCTGGTCTTCAATTACTTGCTGGCATTACCAAACTCTTGCTTGCACCTGCAATGGCTCAAAACCAAAAACTTACTACCCAGGTGACTTTCTGCTGAAGTTTTATCAGAGATTTTATTATTTTTTATTCTTCCACCCACATGTCATGCTGCAAACATGTTGTAAAGCTATCAGATAATCAAAGACAAACATCTGCATATCAAGAAAAGACACTATTACCTTGGACTTGACAGCTAGGATAATCTTAGGCAGGGCAACAATTAGGCATTTCAATGCGATGGTGAGGTACTTCAGTACAAAGTCTGCGATCCCCACAATCCACATCAGGTCGAAGAAGTCCAGCCTCTCAAGGTTGGGTTTCAGAAATATAAGGCTGAAAGGCATGACAATAAGGCTCAAATACCAACGAGGAGAACCTTGCTTAAGCTTCTTGGTACCAGCTGTATCCACTGCTGGCCAGAGAAAGCCTAGACACTCCACTGAATTTCAGTGAAGTTCTCAAGGGCAATAGGAATAAGACATGCAAATCAGTCCCATGGCTCCTCTGGGCCTCTTGACTTTGGCTGTTCTTGCCCATTTCTACTGAGGTCAGCAGGTTTGCCCACTATCAGGAAACAGGACCCTAACATGTAAAAAATCTGTTTTGGAAGACTGCAATCCCCACTGTAAAAGAGCCTTTGGTCTAAAACAGTGACTTTAGTCCAGGGGCTTGCTCATTCAGATTTGATTGTAAAAGCTTATCCTTTGAAGTCCAAGTCATCAGTAGTTATGATCCCTTGGGGAAGTCATGGCCAAGTCAAGACCACCAAGTCTTGCTCCTCTGAGGCTGGCTTGCCACAGGCAGGACTACTGCAGGGGCAGGAGTCTCTAAAGCTACTTATGCATGTGAAACAAACCAGTGACAAAGGAAGCACTGTATTAGACATGGCAGAAAGGTCAGAACTTCAGTCGTGTCGTGTTCTGACAGTGGCTTGTCACTGTCTGAAGGAGACCAAGAGCTGGCCTGTGTTAATTAGCAACTCTTACCTGAAACAAAGATCCAAAAAGGTAGTGCCCTTTACGTAATGTTATTGACTGGGCTGAACATTTCCTCTTTAAAGAAGGGGAGTCTGGGACAGCAGAATTTCATGTAGCAATGGGCAGGGGCTACTGACCTGAGCAGCAATGAGGACTGGACCCTACTCACACTGAAAAAGCAGGATTCCTCTTCAGGATATTTGCCTATTAAAACCTCATGGTAGAAAGCCAAAACTTTAAAAAAAAAAAAAAGCAGAAGTAAAATAACCAACCCAGAATGAAAAGCCTGAACATGAATTTAAAATACTCACAACACTGGCACAGCACAACAGGTAAAATTACACCCTAAAAACAGAAACAGAATCAGAGACTTTACTACTATTCATGCACTAGAAACAAGCAAAAAGTAAATAAATCAGGAAATGAAAAATAAGCTAGAAAGAAATAAAACCAAAGCAGCTATTTCTAATTTCACAGGCCTGCCTCAGGAATAGTGACAGGTCCCCACACAGCAAGCAATAGATACACTAGCCCAAGCACGACACAGCAGGCACCAATACAACACTTGCAGGATTAGGGCTTTTCAGTGAAGCCATTGCCCAGTCTGTTTTCTGTTAATAAACCACACCCTGAACAGTGCATAGGATGTCGCAAATCTGCTGATACCCTTTTATTTTAGATGGTCTATCCTTTATTTTAAACTAGTCCCATTCATGTTTTTAACCTTAGCCTGTTTCTCTGTAGTACAAACAAATTTCTTCTTAATGCTTTCACATCTTTATACCATACCTGTTTCTCCTCTTCCATTCCCTCCCACAAGCCCTATACAGAGCACCCCATGGCTTACCATCTCTCATTTGGACCCACTCATACCAGCCTTCTCTTCCTCCTTTCTAGAAGCATTTAAATACACAGCTTTCCAGTGATCAAACTCAAATACACTAGGGGCAATTCCAAAGGTTGTGGGCATACCTTGAGTCTTCCACTGCATAGACAGTATTGGTGGGAAGAAGCAGGGAAGCAATGAAATAAATGACAGAAAAAGCATACCCAAGAGCCATCTAGCCATAACCCAACCGATGCATGTTACACACATTGTATTTTCAGTCTGAAGTTCTAAGTCCCTTTCAGTGGGACAAATAAAGTTTTCATAGGGATGATAATTCATATGGATTTAGCTACTAATAGCAAAAGTACTTTCTCAAGTAACTAGGTCTGATATTGCTCTGTTTCTTCCAATTTACTCTACTAACATCCCCTTGCTTAAGTTCCGTATCTTTGCTTCCTAGCTGTCATTTAATCCCTGCTTTATAATAAGCAGGGATAGTACTGAACCAAATCCATGGGTGCTAGCTTTTCTGTATGAGAACCACTTTAGTCAGAATTTGAAAGTGGAGGCTACCATAATTACCCCAGATCCAAATGCCTCCAAGCCCTGAAGACACTGAAGTAAAACACTACTATTTCATCTCCAGTATATCTCCTGTAATAGACTCAAAGCTTGATAGACTGAAGAGAAAAGAAAACATTACAGGAAGAGGAATATCAGGGGGTCAATTTCTTATCTGCTTCCAACACCTGCTTTTTATGCTTAGTCACAGAGGTCAAAGTGGAAATTCAGAGGTCCCACTATAAAAAAGTAACCACCCTGCTTCATTACATAAGGAAATTGCAAGTGTACATGTTTCAAGCAGCAACACTATAGTATATCATCACACCTCGGTCCATGTATACCCTGGTTATGTCACTTATTGATAGGAGCATAGTCCATTGGTAGAAGCAACACACACATTCTTTTCCTCCATTGAAAGGTATTACAAAGATGTAACAAAGAGAGCAGATACCTTAAGTACGCACACTTCCTCCCAAAGTGTGGGGAAAAGTGGGCTTTCCTCTTTTCCTCCCTGGCAATTATCACCGGCTTCCATCATGTACAATGTAAATTTTGCCCACCTGTTGTACAGCTGCTGAGAGCTGAATGTGTAAAGCAAGTACAAGGTGTTTCCAGTGAGAAAGGCCAGGATCCAGAAGACAACCAACACTGATCTCTTCTCCTGAGCAAGGAAAAGAAGCAGAGAAGATAAATTCAAAGTCTCAAGGGTTGCGCCAAGCATTTGACTGCTGAAAAATGCAAGAGTAACCCAGGGGACACAAATATGCAACTAAGTGTTCAGTAATTAGTTTATTTACATAGGAGTAAGAGTCAGAAATAGGCTGCTAGGTAAAGACGTATATAAACATGCCATGGTTTTAGCTGGGATAGAGTTAATTTTCTTCACTGTAGCTGGTGCACTGCTGTGTTTTGGACTTAGTATGAGAATAATATTGATAACACACTGGTGTTTTAGTTGTGGCTGGGTAGTTCTGTGCTAGTCAAGGACTTTTCCAGCCTCCCATGCTCTGCCGGGTGCACAAGAAGCCAGGAGGGGAGGGGGCATGGCCAAGAGAGCTGATTCAAACTGGCCAAAGGGATATTCCATATCATATGACATCATGCTCAGTATATTAACTGGGGGAGTTGGCCAGGGGAAGCAGCGATTGCGGCTCAGGAACTGGCAGCGTCAGTCGGCGGGGGGTGAGCGGTTGCACCTCTTGTGGTTTCTTTTTTTCTGTATTTGTTTTATTTTTTTCCTTTTTTATTCTCTTTTTTTTGGCTTCATTTCTCTCTCTCATTATTTTCCTTTTTATCACATTATCATTATTATTATTATTATCATAATCATTATTGTTATCATTACCATTACTACTATTACTATTTCATTTTAATTATTAAACTGTTCTTAGATCAACCCACAAGTTTCCTTGCTTTTGCTCTTCCAACTCTCTCCCCCATCCCACAGGGATGGGGGGAGTGAGCGAGTGGCTGCGTGGTGCTTAGTTGCTGACTGGGGCTAAACCACGACAAAGCACAAGCAGAGGTGGCTCTCACTCACCTAACCTTTTCAAGTAAAGCAACTTCAGAGAAACTGATGGAAATACACTGGAGAAAATTACATCCTTACTTGCAGAACACAGTTTTCAAAGTTGGGATCTTTCTTGGGACATCTAAATTCTCCTGATATTTAAAATGCAGTTTGACAAGCAGGTTAAAAAAAGTCAGTTCCATATATTTTACTACAATGCTGAGCTGCTACCTGTCTGGAATGACACCTCATGAAAGGGGTGTTTTACAAATAGATCCAAAGTCACTTACAAGAAGGCTTAGCTAAATCAAATATAACATAACCCATCACTACATGCAGCAGATATGAATGTTATCTGCACGCACTGAGGTTCTAGAACGTGCATTTTTGATTGAAGAAATATTTAAAGGTCAAAAGAAATACAAATTTTGCATTTCAAAAGACAGGGAACAATATAGACGGAAGCTGGATGGCGGAAGACCTTGTCCTAGGTCTTGGCCCAATGTAATTTTGGTGAGTAAATTTTACTCCTGGGAGGAAAAAAAATCCAGCATTTTTCTTGTGAGCTGATTTATTAAGAAAATAGCTCTTTGCAGCTATTCAACAGCCAGGGATGTTAGGTTGAGATTTAAAGCATGTGGATTAATGGGCATGCTGCTGGAAAGACAGAGGTACAAAGTGCAAGGCAACAGCAATCTATTACGTGATTGTGCAATTTATCTGTTCATTCAGCATCATATCACATTTATTCCACTGCTGCTGGTAGATATAAGTATACACTTGTGCCACCCATGTCATTTTTACAAAATGGGAATTCTAGTCTTGTGCTTTTAGTGCTGTTGGGAGTATTCTGCTGACACTGAAGATAATAAGACCTGAAAGATCTGCTGGTTTCTTTGTATTCTAAGCGTATTATTAACAGAGCATTATAAAGATACTAACAAGTAACACATCTACAAAATCCTTCAGCTGAACATCTCAAAACATTATCTAAATGCTAATAAATTAAAACTCATCATTAACTAGTGAAATAGGTTTCAGCACCTCCGCTGTACATAATGGGGAAAGTGCAGAGAAGTGCTTGAAGAGGCACTGGCAGTCAGTGGCAGAACCAGAAGCAGATTACAACATCCCTGACTTTTCCTCTCTTCGTTTTACTATGCCACACTTTCAGAAAAGAGCAGGATGGAAACTGTGGGGAGAAGTAGGAAGAGGAAGTGAGGATTACAGCACAGGGCTCTTATTCTGACAGATCTGTATCCATATAATGTCATTCATCTCTACATTGCAAAAGAAGGTTCAACATAGACATTGTTTTGTATATAAGGAACAATGTTGCTTGGGAACGTAAGAGAGTAAGATGCTGCACTCACCTTCAGTGCAACCTGTTCTCGGAGCGTGGAGTTGGCATATGCGAATGTGCTGGCCATACCAATGCACACAGCAATCCCTGCAGGGAAAGACACTGTCAAAGTATATAAGGCTGGGTATGAGGATCTTCAGTCCCAAGCCATTTGATGCCAGCATCTCAAGCTTAGAAAACAATTTGCTGGGTGATATTCTGGAGGCAGTGGGAATTAAAATATATAGGTGACTAAAACAGGGCAGCCTGGACTCATATAAAGTTCAAATTCAAGCTAAATGAAAATGAAGCTACTGCGGTGAGCACCTGCCACCCAGCCCAATACAAACACTCTGTCCTAATGTCAGGTTCTGTGCTGAAGGAGAACAGAAGTGCTGCAAGTTGTGGCTGTGTTGTGCAAACAGAACTCAGCTAGATGACAGTGTTACAACAGCAGTTCAGCAGCTCATGGAGGACATGGCACGCTATCAAAACCATACAGGGTACCAGGTCCAAGGAGCAAGATGTTGCAGACGTGAATCAATACCTGGTTTTGGGAATACTGGCAGAGCTGTAGTGGACTAAACTCAAGCATTATTGGCTTCCCTGGGATAATAATCTCAGCACACTACTCCCAGGATGAGTAAGGATCCTCAGACATGCCACACATGCTATTTTGTAGTAAGAGGAGGATTAGATGAGCAATTTTACATGACCACTGGGGGGCTGAAAAAACTCAGGTACCACTAAAGAAACCTGGATAGACATATTTTTTAGGGAACTCTAAAGATCAGGACTGAAATGTGTAACTCCTGATGCTGTTTGGCTTGATTTCTCAGCTACCATCCTTCTAGCTATACCAGTGTCTCATCCCTCTGAGCCTTTCTGTGCTCCACAGAGGCCTTTGCTAATCACTAATGCAAGCTCTCCCCATCTCTCCTAAAGAGAGGTCTGAGGTAGAAGCCTTGGTAACATCCTCAGCCCCTACAGGAATGTGAAGGAGAGATTAGGAAAAGGTACAGAACTGATCTCCCACAGGTCAGGACAGGAAACAGATGGGACTGACACAGATGAAAACAGCTTGTACTGAAAGTAGGATGAATTTATCAAATGCATTATCCCATGCACGTGAATATGTCCCCTTCATGCTAGACTGCCTCTAGACACTGTCATGTGGATAAATGTATCAGTCACCACAGCACGATAAAGCTTCCTAACCACCCTCTAATACACTTACAATCAAAAAGGATAGATGCTTACCAAGCTTATGCTGGAAACAAACTTTAGCCAGGAGTATCAGGATGAAGGGAAGTCCCTTCTGCAACCATCCGATCACAGCTTTTAACTCTGAAAGAGCTGGGGCTGGAGTTCCAGCTTGTTCATCACTG
This sequence comes from Anhinga rufa, assembly GCA_013400875.1. NCBI lineage: Eukaryota > Metazoa > Chordata > Aves > Suliformes > Anhingidae > Anhinga > Anhinga rufa. The sequence goes on along the minus strand of VZTV01105723.1, from coordinate 26,637 downwards.
CCCTCCTCAGCATGCCCGTGGCGGTCCCCTCCTGCCATGTGCAGCAGAGATGAACCCCGGTGATGGCCATGGTGGAAATGATGGGATGACTGCCGGTGGTGAAATGGGGCTCCTTCTGTACGACTGGTCCCTTCCTCCCTTGGGGCTGGCATCTGAATGAATACTTCCCCACCTCCTGCTGAAGAGCCCAGAACCAAACCTGACTGGAATGGCGTGGCTGTGATGGTGCCTGATGGGATGCCTGCCAGGCCTGAGAACAGCTGTTGGGGTGAGGAAGCTTCAGCCTTCAGACTTTCAAAAACTCCACTTTCATCCACGCTGGTTTCAGAACTGACTGTTTGGCTCCGGTTTCTGCAGTGGACAGAGAGTGGAAAAAAGTGATTACACAAAATTGAGTGCCACAGGACTTCTCAGTCTTTTTGCCCAATCCTGACTATAGTTGTTTAAGAGTTCCTCACACACTATCAGAATACTTGAGTCTCCAGATGACAGATGTTTTTCACTCTATTTGCTGTTGGAAAGTCACAGTTGCAGAACTAGAGGCCAGTAATCAGACTCCTAAGATCAGAGTATTTCTCAAGAACTGATCAAAATGCACCAGTTCCTTCATCTAAGAAACAGAGTTCCCAAACACCCCCTTTACTTTTGGAGAAGCCAAAGAAATAACCCATCCGGTACCAAATTCAACATCTTCTATGATGATTTTAATATTCAAAGAAAAACATACAAACCCCCATGTAACTTTACACAGTGCAACCAAGACAGGTCACATTATATACAATCAAATTTATCAAGCTAACTCAAAGAAATGACCTACCCCCAAAGTCTTCTGTCTTTATTTAGGGATGATTGCTACTTGCCTACTGATGAATAACACAAACAAGAGACAGAGTCACCCGGGGAAGAGAAGCATTGAGAGCTGCTTGTGTGTGCTTGACCCAACAAATACTGTACGCGAAGGATGTGCTCACGGGTCAAGGGAAATTGTTTTATTTTGGTATTCTTGGCAAACTGGACATGGATGTACCCAAATTGCTGGGCACTGGACAGAATTAGATCTGGCACCAATTCTTTCCTGAGCTTGCTGGATTACAGCCAGATTCCAAAAAGAAAGCCTTAAATATCTTCATCCTAATACCAAAAGAAAATATGCTTTCTTTACCTGAACTCACTACTGGGGTACTGAAATGAATACATGTGAAGTTTAGATGACAGGGAACAATATAGGTAACAAGTAGAACAATCATCAGCAGTAAACGCTTGGCAGACAGCAAATACCTCTCTAACTTGCAAAAGGAGAGTAAAGAATAAATAAAGCTCAGCCAGAGGCAAAGCCCACAAATAAGGCATGTTGCAGAGCTTCAGTCTCTCTTGATTTTAATCCTTGGAGATCTCCAACTTCAGAAATAGTTGTCACAAGCTGAGATAGCACATGCAGGTACATACAGGGCCCTTAAAGTTCTCTCCCCTATGGGTTCAAAAGCCTGCCCAGGCGTTTTACAGGGCACAGAGCACTGCCTTTCAACTCACTCTGGAGACAGCTTCAAACCTCTCAGGGCATACCCTCCCACTAAGTAAACTCCCAATAAGGCTTTTTATAGCTACACCCCATTCCCAATGTCTCTCCACAGGCTCCAGCAAGAAATCAAGTCAACAAGATATTGCACGCCTCTTCTTGGTTCAAAATATTCATCAACCAGATCTTGGATTTTACACCTAACATTACAATTCAGGGATGTATACACAAGACAGGGACGTAATGTGACAGTACGTATGTCTGGGATCGTAACAAATTGGGAGGAACCCAGTGTTACCGATAAAGTATTGTCTAGAACAATACTACCAGGATACACGACTATGCTTTCAGCAGGAAGGAATTAATCAGGGACATATTTAAAAACAAATGAATAAGGATGGAATTGTGAGTCTGCTGAAGTTAACAGAAATGAAGACCAGTGGCAACAGCATTTCATTCTAGAGCTAGAAAACCTTCAGCCTCTTAATGACATTTACCCTCTTAAGAAACAGAAGCATTTGTAAAAACCAATTGACATTACTCTGCTTATCTTTTGCACTCTATAATAGACACCTATCCTGAATATATTTTAACCACTCAAACAGATCCCAAAGTGCCTTACAAGTCTGTACAGACTCAGAGAGCTCTACGCTGCATTACCCATACAACACCTTATGCGCCTCTCAAGCCCCAGGCTTGCCTGCTGATATAAAACCCACAGACTGCACTGAGGCTTGTGCAGCATCATGCAGAAAAAGGTGAAGATGGCTTTCTTTGCCCCTGAAATTAAGAACAATATCATGCTAGGAGTGGTCATGACATCAAGCTTCACCTCTACCTGCGAAACCACTAAGAAATACTTAGTGACTGCTTGTGATCACGATCTTTCACTTACAATCTCAGCTCAACCAGAGCAATGAGAATTGTTAGTTCCATCTTTGTCTTAAAGTAATTAGATTAGTTTCTTCTTTAGAAAAAAAAAAAAAAAAAGAGTCAAGCTCTAACCCTGAGAAAGCACAAGGGAATATTTAGTACCAGAACAACAACAGTGGCAAGCCTCCCTTGCTGATGTTATAATTACAGAAGTGAATTAGAGGTATTCTACTCCTAAATATTCACATACATAAAGCTAGATAGAGATTCTGGGATGATGTAAAGGATCATCCAAAATCATTATAAAACACTAAGCCATAGTAGCTGGGAGCTTCAGACCAGCAGACTTTTAAAACATCTTGATAACAGAAGGATAAATAGCCTCTGTTCATACAGATTGATCCTTTCAGATTGATAGCCCTCAGGATCGCCACAGGACTGTGCCGTGAATCTCTCTTCTAGAGCTCCAAAACGTCCTGCCTATGCTAAGCCAACTACCTCCAGATGTGCCATACTGGATCATGAAACCTGAACCACTGTAGCTGGTAACAGTCAATAACTGTCATGAAGGAGAAAAGTAAATCTGTCTCTAAACTCAAGCAGAAAGCCTGGCCACACTACATGCACAGGAAGTATATGCCTTTCTCACTTTTGAGCTTTCATCTTCTAAAACATGCCATACACTTCAATCAGAACATTCCCCTCTGGAGAGGAAAATGGAGGAAAAAAGAAGGAAAAAGATCTACCTTTCAGGAGGAACGCTGTCAGTGTTGCTGCTATGCCGTCTCTGCATTTTCCTCAAAACCTTAAAACACAACACGCTCAACATTAACGTTGTAGGTCAACAATTCCCAGTGTGACTACTAACAAAGGCCCACAGAGTCAGAGGGTCGTGAAACCCATTCAGCTAGTGACATGGCTGGCATAAATCATTTGCTTCTCTGAAAGAACATCTGAAGCTTGCCTTTGTTTCTTTACTAAGAAACTTGCGAAGAAACAACTTTCAACTGGCAAATGGAAGCACACGTTATGCAGCTCTACAAGCAGGGCAGGAACTGGTCAGATCCCCTTTTCCAGTATGCGGCAGTCACAAGGAGTGTACAGCTGTGTGACGTACATATATGTTCTCATAAAGAACTTGAGGACAACTAAGAGAGTAGTTCTCAATGTGCCGCGTGAATGGACATACGCTCTCTGGAAATGAAATCTCTTCTTCCTCTTCTGAAGAAACTCGCTTTGTAAAGCAAAACTGAGAGGGAGGAAAAAAAGAAAATGTATAAACATTTTTGTATGAAAAAATACAATCAGGTCATGAGAATATTCTTTTAAATAAGCAACCCATTTCTTTTAAACCACAAAAAGTGCCATTAGCAAACTCTGCACAGTGGTCATAAATAATATGCACATACAGAGAAGATCACATGTTCCTGCTCCACTCATTCTGGAATCGTCAGCACAAATAAAGTCAGGTCTGGAGTGGGAAATGAAAAGGCATTGAAATTGTATTAACTTCTGAAACTTTTTCTAAACCAAGGAGAGAAGTTCTTTATTCAGTTATTTAAATCTCTGCTTTCAAGTGTCTAATTTTAAGGGAACAACCTCTAACACATTACACCTTTTTAAAATAAAGTTAATTCAAAAGCAAAGAAGAACACATCATCATCATCACGATGGCACAGCAGAGTACCTGGCAAAGAGTCTTACACTGCTTAATGTTATATTAGTTATATAAACCTGAGGAACAGGCTATTTTTCCAAGTGATTTTGTCCAGATTCCCACAGGCATTTCATAGAAGACTTAGAAAGACATCCTTTAAGTACTGAAATCTGATCCTACTCAGCCCTAGGCTACGATAGCTACTGAATAAAATGTAAAAGGCTCTAAATACTTTTGGATAGCAAAAGTTAAAACATTATTTATAACATTTCATACTGCTATATGTAAATGAATGTGTAGCCCTATATCTGTAGTCTGTAAAGGCACAATGGCTCTGAGAGCATTTCCTAGCTGTTTGTAAGCAGAAGTATGGAAGCTGAGAAGTAGAAAATACGGATTATTTTTTTTCCCCTATATTTTCACCTTTTAATTCATATTCTTTACTTTCAGTGACCCCCTAGGCCACGCAAAATTGCATTAAATTCAAATTTTGTCCCTTAATAAAGCCCAAATCATGCAGTTCACAATGCATAAGCAGGCAGTTGTGTTTACCACATACATCTGCAGTACATGTAGTTTGCCCAGCCCTGAAGATAAGTTACCAAACAGTGAAAGAAGAAAGGGTATTTCAGCTAAATCACAGAGGTAACTGCATTGAATTTGTAACAAGACAAGGAAAAAAAAGTCAACTTTTACCAAAAAAAGAAAGACTCTTGGTTTGTAACATCCAGTCTTGAAGAACCCCATCAAGTGGGCTGAGACAACCCTGGATTTGAGTCATCACCGACAGCAAACACGGAGGTTTTAATATGAGATGCCAACTTTGGACATCCCCTTGACAGTTAATATAAATACACACATCTATGGAAATAAAATTTGGCATAATCATATATGGCAGGAAAAACACAGCTTTTAACACATTTTATGGAGCGCATGTGGGAAGCCATCATGAGTCCCAGAAATCTAATTCTAACCAAAGTTTTCTGATACCCTAAGTTACCAACATTCTCTTAACTACAAATTTTGACCTTGGAACTCCCAGCAGTTTTTTAATCTCTAGCTATACATTTTAATTTATATTGTGTTTTCAGAGCCAAAATGTGTTTTATAAGGATCTGTAAGTTTTTTTACAGTAAAAAATACATATTAATATTTTTTTTCAGATTTTTTAAAGCTGCCTTTGTAGTAACAACACTTAGTACTCCCTTAGTACGAGAATCTTAGTACTTCCTTAATACAGGATTTTTTTATGCTTTCCCTGCAGTAAATGTTATTTAATCCTAACTTGACAGTATCTCTGAAGACTTAACGTAAAACGTTATCCTCTTTTTAACCAAAACAGTAATTACGATATGATGAAAAGACCAAGACAGGCTGACCCATGCAGGCAGAGCTGTGCTACCTGTGAACAGCTTTGGGCTCACTGCTTAAAAAGAAATCTGTTCATCTTCCCAGGCTGCAAGCTGAGAGCTAGAGTCAGTGTGGAGGTAACTCTGAAACTGGAAAATCCTTCACTCTCTTCTAGACAATTACAGGTCTACTCGATTGTAATGTAGGGCGAAATCATGCTCCAAAATGACATGCAGCTCTATGGGGAGACACTTTTTCTTTTGGCATCAGCCACGAAAGGGACAGTGGCATGAATGCTAAGTACTGAAGATGCAGGACTTTGTGAGATGTAATCATCTGTTCTACCCAGAGTCCTACAGATTTAAGATCAGACAGAATTTAAATGGACTTTGTTCCAAGAGGCACTCGGCTTCAATCCTGATTGGCCCTGCCTTTTCCGGATTAGGGGTTTTCATCTTGCAACACTTGAACGTTTTTTAACAGTACCTGAACAACAGGTTTAACCAGAGGTGCGAGGTGCCACGGTGGGACAGAGGGAAGCTCAAGGGGGTGCAGACATCTCCTACATGGAGTCCTTCAGATAATCCAAGGTGATCCAAATTTCAAGCTCATCACGGGCCCTTCAAGCTGGTGGATTGTGAGGCACCTGGATCACAGTGCTCCAACAGGCGCATCTGTAAGAAGCACATACACAGAGTCATATTCACCATAGCACAGGGAGTTTCACCTCTCCATCTCCTTGAGAAGGACTGAGAGGAGCAGGAACCCTTGCTGCTCCAACCCCGCACGCGTGCGTGATCCCGCAAGGCCGCTTGCCTCTGGGATTGGCACCCGCAGCCCTGCTCGCTGGACAGGCACTCCCTGGGCGCCCGCCGGGCTGCGCTCCGCCACGCGCGGGGGGAATAAAGAAATACAGAGAGAAATGCATTTATAGCTACACGCACACAGATATGCATCCATAAACGCAGTTACGCACGCACACGCACTATGTGTACACACACACGCAGAGACAGAGGTGAGGCCTTTTTTTTTTCCAGCTAGGTCGGGGGAGGGCATTCCCGGCGGAGCGGGCGGCGGGGTGCCGGGTCAGCGGCGGGGTGCCGGGGCGGGGTGTC
>VZTV01105722.1:204-21377 GCA_013400875.1 Anhinga rufa | reverse complement strand
GGAAGGTAAATCATGAGTGTTTCCATAATGCTGAGTGGAAAAGCTCAGCACTGCTCACCTGAATGAAAAGGAAAACATCTCTTTTTTTCTAGACACTAGATGCCACTAGTAAAGTATCTGTTTCAGTGCTGTCCTTCCCATCATAAATGCATTAGAGCAGCAGAAGAGTAAGATTTTTATTAGAGTTTTTCACTCACAGCTTAAGTAATAATAGAATAACTTCTGTAAGACCTTAAAATTGTTTAAGGATTTGACCTATGTAAGGGAAGGCAGACAGCAATCAACATTTTTTTTTTAAAGTTTAATCTTGCCCATAATTATTTGAGGTAGTTTTGTTGTTTTGTTGTTGTTTTTTTTTTTTTAATTTGAGAGACAAGATACTTTCAAAATAGATCATGCATTCATGACCAGAGAGAGATTTTTTGTGGAAATTTCAGGTGGCAGATCACACAGCCAATAAACAGCTACAGAATTGCTAACTACAATGGAGATTTCTCAAGTGAGCTGTGAGTAATGTAATGCCTGCATCAATATTCCATGTAAAATCACCAGAATTACATTATTGATTTGACTAAATTTATTGCTATTCTGATGATTCTGATCCATTGCTTTTGAAAACAATTTTAAATTAATAGCAAAGATATATTCTAGGTAATATGCTGCTGGGAGATTACTGTGCTTCTCAGCTGGTTATATCCACTCAGCCTTCAGTGTGGGGATGGAAACACTTCTAAATTGTGTAACAGTCTCCCACAGAAACGATCAAGAGTCATGTCTTATTGCTTTCATAAAATGTGGTTTACACCTCTCTGAGTAATTGAATTTTGCTAGGGTTATGGGCAGGCTGCATATTTGTGCACCAAAATCCTATGCAGCCCTTGTGGAAGAGCAGTTCTTTCTATTGTATGAACTCTAATCAGAGATTTCTTTGTGAAATTTATGCTGGACATTTTTCACTCTAAAATGTTAATTAACAAGGAGATTAGTTTGTCTAGGAGAAAGAAAAGTCCCATAGAGTTATAACTGCTCTTAGAGAAGTTTGGAAAGGCTTCTTGTGTGTTATATAAATATTAAGTCTCTAATATATTCCATTACCAGTACAAGTATAAAACAACTCTCTCTACTGCCAAAAAAAAATAAAAATTAGTTCCTGTCAAAATGTGACACCTGATGAAGATCACAACTGAAGAATGAATCATGCCAATACATTAGTGGGGTTTTTCCTAATGTGGATAAATACTAAGAAATAAAGAAACCATCAAATTATTCACAGCTATGCACAAACATACTTGGAAGCAGATGGAGCAAAAGATAGATACATAGACAGATAAATAGATAGATACATAGATAGTTATCCACAGGCACAACTGTAAGAATGAAAGCAGAGGACTGAAATTATGACAATCAGTAGTCCATACCTATCAATGAAATTTTCCTTGCTGACTTTAATGGGTTATGGAGAAAATCTCAGTTCACTAATTTTTCTCCCCAGACTGTGGAAATAACAACACAGCACAATTTTTGCTTGATGCTTAATATTCTTGGCACAAGAGGGAAAGAACCGACTTTTTCACAGAAAACTGAAACAGCACAAACAAAGTCAGTTGTATAGAACAAGCCAGCCCTTGTGAGCACAGTGCATGTTTAAACTAACAAAGTCATTGAGTTACTTAATCCTCTCCCTCATTTTCATAAGTCCTGTTTTGCTTCTGTAAGAGTCCTGGCAGGTTATTAAAGAAAGTACTATTCAGCAAATAAATAGTGTAAAAAGCTACAATATAATTTCTTATGTCTTAAGTGCAATCAAAGCTGTCATGCTTAAAAATGTTTATATTGCTATGTATATTCCGGGAAAACTTTGTAATTTCATATATCTTAACATCATTGATCTCAATATCACCTTGAACATTGCATTTCGTCACCAGTGGAGGCCAACGCTGCTTGGACAAGTGACTGATTTGGTAAATCTTGCCACAGCACAGCTCTCAGCCACACTGCTACCAAAGATTCAGAAAACCATTTTATATCCCAGATGTTTTGTAACACAAGAGCAGTATTGTCAAGCCAGCCCTCTTTCTTCACGGTTTCAGGACGGCGGTATTGAAGAGAGCTCTCTGAGAGCTCCCATTCCCACCAGGTATTCTATTCCTAAATCATCTAGATATGAGCAAGCAGCACTCCTACCTGTCACAAGACCAGATCCCACTTCCCAGAGAGTAAAACAGTCTCTGCAGCACCAGAATCCAGTGGAAAACCTAAGGACATGAGTTTGCTTACTAACAATTTATTAGAGGCAATAACAAAACACTTCACATTGTCCTCAAAGCCTTAACAAGTATTACACCAAGATGAGTAGACTGTACAGCTTACTTGCAGACTGCTGAAGAAATGCACTGTCATCTACTTTGATCACAATGTTTCAATAAAAGCAAAGTTTGAATGTTATGGAAATTTTCAAACTTTCCACTTTGTTCCAATAAAGAGATTTCTTAAAGAATTTGGTAATGTTTAAAGAAATATTTCCATGTTTGTTTTTTTTTTTTCCTCTGCTGCAGCTCAGCACAGCAGCTAGACTAGGTCAGATTCCTGTTTGTTGAAACAGGATCACATTCTGATTCTTGAAAGGGAGAGAAAGTCTTTTTAAGGTAAAACTTATGATATCCTATGCTTCCTATGAGGAAATAAACCAGATTGGCAGATTTTATTACTGAACAGAACTTAAATGTTTTATTTATTTACCATAAGCTTGACAATCATTTGCTAAGCTGGACAAACCTTTGAAATGGAAATTACCCAACTTTTTCTCAATGTGAGCATGTCAGGAACATCCAGGAGCATCCACCTCTACTGCTTTTTTTTATTATTATTTATTTATGTGTTTTATTATTAGTGCACAATCTAGGAAATATCTTTGAAATAGAAACTTCTCAGATCTGCTACCTGCAACCAACCAATTAAATATAAAAGTGTTGTAAATAAATTTCTCCCATGTATTTCAGGACCTTAAAGGGAGAGGTGCTTCCCTCTGCTTGCTTTCTCTGTCCACTCACTTTTAGCAACCTGTTAGCTTGCAACAAGTCTCCACCCAGTCCTGTCCAAATCTATAGGATTTATTTTTTTTTTCCCGTCACCTCAGAGTCCTGTTCCCTACTTTACTCGGTAATTCCTCAGATGCTACTTACACCACAGGCTCCCCCCAGGCCTGCCATGAATTTCAGTCTGTGCTGCACATCAGAAACTTCTTCCAGCTGTGCATACTCCATTGCTCTCTGGGAGGGCACAATTTCTTCCAGCTCCATAAGATGTAACGTGATCCCCCATGCAGCAGCCAAGTCATGACAAGAAAGTACTCTTCCATCTTGTTGCCCAGACAGCTTTCGTAAACAGAAAACACAGCAGCATCTGTTAAAAAGTATAATACTTTATATACTATACTTCAATACTACTTTATAATAATACTTTAATACTTCAATTCCTCTGTCACCACTCTGTCTTTCCTAAAGAAGCAAATGAAATACCACTGCAGCAGGTTGAAGCAGACATACAATTTTGTAGTTTTCAATTTCTCTGTATCCTTAGGAAATCAAGATTAAGTGATTCACTGATATTTAAATAAAAATAAATGGGAATGTATCAATATAAGTACCCTTTTTTGTATGAACTGTGGTTCTGTTTAAAGACATCTGAAGTGGATGAAAAAATGATGTAACAGTTTGATAATTTACAGATGATGAAGGGAAAACCATTCTTTTTTTTGTCTTTTTTTTTTTTTAAGGCTAAAGGGAGATGATGCAACAAGCACAGAAATTACGTGCTGGGGACCTAAGTGAGACAAGGGGTCCCTTATTTCAGGCAGAAAAAGCTGAATGCTGGCGTTCAAAACAGTTATAGCGTAACAAGACATGATGAGTAAAGACCAAAGCAGAAATGGTGGCACAGGAAAGGGAAAAGACCAACCCAACTCCTACATGTCAGACCAATGACAAGAACCAGCCCCATCTCCTGAGATCTCACAGAGTGCTCTTTTCAGTGGTGCATGAGTAACTACCTACCTCTCACTTCAGTTTCCCTGGACAGCATCTCTTTATCCACCTGGAAATTCTGTTGTGGGTTTCTCTGGGATTTTGTTTTTTGGTGGGAAGGTAGCTTTTAGCATTTGCCTGGGATTTTCCAGTGCCTGGCAGTTTGGTTAGAAACAATGCACAAGCAGTGAGCCCAGGTCTTCAGGAAAATTTCTAGATCACATGCATGGCTAAGGTTTCCATGAAGCATCAGACGTATGTGTATCAACTCATGTGAATCAAGAAAACACTTAAGAATATTAATGCAAAAAGCTATAAGGAAACAAAATATTCAGTATTAATTAGTTTGTAGAAGCAGAATGCATCTCATGGACACTGTCTAACTCTAGGACTGTAGAGAGGAATTGCACAGTACATGATGCCTGAGCAGAGCCCAGGTATGCATAGCAAAATCAAATAAAAAATCTGCAAGCTCAGATAACCGCACTATGAGTGTCCACTTGGAGAAGCACTTGAAGGAAAATGAGCTACCCATTTCTACAACTGAATATATTGAGACATTGGCTCTTAAATTTAGTTTGCTTTCTAACAGTTGCATTTATTTTGACACCCTAAGGAAATATAAAACTATCTTTTAGTTAGATAAAGATGAGGAATCCTGGAAAGCAGTCTCAGGCAGTGACAAAAAATTTATTCTTCACAATAACCTGATCAGTTATTGTCTTGCATAACAGTACTAGTTTTAAAATACGTCAGACACAGTTAACACCTGTCCTTCCACAAAATATCTGAAACTTTTAGGTGTGTCGTAAAATCATAGCATCATAGAATCATAGAATGGTTTTAGGTTTAGGTTGGAAGGAACCTTTAGAGGTCATCTAGTCCAACCTTCCTGCAGAGAACAGGGACATCTTCAACTAGAGCAGGTTGCTCAGAGCCTCATCCAACCTGACCTTGAATGTCTCCAGTGATGGGGCCTCCANCAATAAGGTCTCCCCACAGCCTTCTCTTCTGCAGGCTACACAACCCCAACTCTCTCAGCCTGTCTTCATAGCAGAGGTGCTCCAGCCCCCTGATTATCTTCGTGGCCCTCCTCTGGACCCGCTCCAACAGGTCCATGTCCTTCTTGTGCTGAGGGCTCCAGAGCTGGATGCAGCACTCCAGGTGGGGTCTCACCAGAGCAGAGCAGAGGGGCAGAATCACCTCCCTCAACCTGCTGGCCACGCTGCTTTTGATGCAGCCCAGGATACGGTTGGCTTTCTGGGCTGCAAGCGCACATTGCTGGCTCATGTCCAGCTTTTCACTCACCAGTACCCCCAAGTCCTTCTCCACAGGGCTGCTCTCAATCTTTTCATCCTCCAGCCTGTATTGATAATGGGGGTTGCCCTGACCCAGGTGCAGCACCCTGCACTTGGCCTTGTTGGACCTCATGAGGTTCTCTCCAGCCTGTCCAGGTCTCCCTGGATGGTATCCCATCCCTCAGGTGTGTAAACTGCACTTCGCAGCTTGGTGTCATCTGCAAACTTGCTGAGGGTGCGCTCAATCCCACTGACTATGTCATTGATGAAGATATTAAAAAGTATTGGTCCCAGTACCAATGAGAAAGTAAAGCAGACAAAAATGTTACAAAATATCCATGATTCCAGTTGTTGCATGAAAAATTCAGTTCTAACAATGTGGTGGTAACATTGCATATCTCTGTATATTCTCAAATAGAAATAAATTTTTATTTGTAAAGTTAGATTCCCATCCTCTTTTCAAGGCAATTAATAGTACAGAAGTGAAAATGCTGTAGTGTCTGTTATTCATGCAGCAGGGCTGGTTTAAATCTCAGTTTATTTTACCCCTACATAGTCTTCAGTCCAGCTGCATATTTTTCTATGAACTGTGGTTCAATTTCTAAGGATACAGATTAAGTCCCTGGGTCCCTGTTTTCTCCTCTGAAGTCTGTATTTTAAATTCAACCTTAAAAAAGTTCACACTTTCTGAAAGTGTGATCACATCTATTAATTCTACTGCTGAGTCTTGCCATTCTTTGGTGACATGGTTTGTTACAATTTGAGGGTCATGTTATGTTCATATTTACACTGGGGTACATCTGGAACAACTTGGAGCTGCAGAATACGTACGTTGTAGATGACAAAGGAAGTTTTCTGTTAGAATTGCTTTTAGAATAAATCTGTAGAGAGAATAAGGACTAAAACATGATGCTGAATTGGAGATCAATTTAATTGCTTTGGGCTGAAACAGCAGAACTCTAACGAAATATATAGTGCACCCAAGTGCTGAGCTGCATTAAGCCTTATTTGTTATTTGATTAGAGCTCCAGAGCCAGATTCTGCTCTTTCAGCCAGTGCCAATCCTGCCTCTGAAGAGACACACACCTTCCCACCATTTGGGTCAGGGAAAGGAGGGGAACACCTCCCATCCTGCCCAAAACCATGCAAGAGGGTTCCAGTTTGAAATTACTTATCACCCCCAGACAACTACATAGATCAACCCCTCTCCTTGTCAGCTTTGCCAGTTTACACAAACTTTTTTTGTGTCCCTGCTTAACTTTTATAGTTAAGCACTGATTTTTCCTTCTGACAGTGCCAGTGCCTCAATTTTCTCTGACAACTGTGGTGTGTATTTCTGCTTTCACAAAGCTCAACTGTGGATCATTTCAGACTGAGGCTGAACATAATAGGCTTACATGATGAAGTCGCTTTCAGGCACCCAAGGATGCAGTCTTTTTGTAGAAGATAAGGAACTCACCCAGAAAAAAAAACATGTTTCCAGCAAAGGAGGGTGTTATTATTAACATTTCCCCTCCTGTGGGCTTGGCAGAGCCCTCTGTCTCAATCAGTATCTATTCAACTCCTCTCTGGGTACGTCCGGGACACTGCTGCCTCAGGATGCTCATTATGTACAAACATACTGCAAAAATACATGCTGCAAGAGTGGCAAGGTGTAACAGGCTTGTGGACAGCCCTTTGAAGAGTGCAAAGAGGACAAGTGTGGCCCTTGCAGGGAGTTTTCCTTTATTGCTCCTCTTTCTAAATCTCAAACAACCACAGTTTGGCCCTTATAAGGTTGACATCTCACACTCTTGTGCTCAGGACATATTGCAGTCTCATTACTGTCTAACAAACATGGTCTTCTGATCCCAAACATCCGCTGAACTACAAACCAAGTTTTGCTTTACAAAAGCAGTACCTTTTCTGAATGTACCCAGGAAGAGATTTCACTTCCAGAACTGCTGGACTTAAGGCAAAATTTTTATTTCTGTGAAGAAGAAACTTCTTTTCAGTCATCTCCAAGGAGTTCTATGGCAAGAAGCTAGGAGAGCAAGAGAAGCACAGAAACCTGTAAGAAGATAAGAACATTTTGTGGATTAGTTCCAATACGCATAGAAGTTGATGACCATTTATAACAAACACAAGTGAGTTCCCACTCACTTATTGCTAGGCTTCCCTAAATCAAAAACCTAAGATGGCTTTCTGCAGTTACAGCTACTTACATTTTGTTACTATGAATTGAGAAGATGATCCAGCTATGGAGCCCAATTTTCAGAGAGATAGAACCAAATGTGTTCAAAAAAACTGCAATTAAAAGAAAAAAACTTCCTACAATTTATTTTTCAAAGCACTTTCCTGAAAAGATAAGTATCTCGGAGTAGAAATAGTATGTCACAACACTTTCATAAATTAAATATACTATTCAAGAAAAACTAATCTTTCAATTAAAAAAATGGCAAATCAAAGGTTGTTATAAATATATTTACATTGGAACTGCTTGTCAGTGACTAATTTCTTTTTAGGAGCCATAAGTCCTTCCCAAATGAAATATTGCCTCTATTATAAAAAGTGCATATAGGCCATGGAGTTTATGTAGTATCATAAACATTCATCCAAGTATGTTTGCATATATGAACTTCAACTTCCTCTCTAGAGTAGTTCAACCAAATCCCATGCTGTCACTGACAAACCCTGTAACCTTTTATAATTTTTATCTGCTATTTAAAGTCTCTGCATATTGGAGGGCTGACCTTGTTCTCATGTCACTTTTCTCTCAGTGGCTAAAGAGAGTCATATTTTCTCTCAATGCCACTTCTCTTCTCTGTAATGTCATTTTCAGTAGCTAAAACACTGGCTAAGCATGAGAGTCCCTAGCAAGTAGAAGCAATGGCACCTTTCCAAAGACTCAACCTCATATCATTTAATGTAGTTCCGGGTACAAGCCTATTGCTCTACATCAGTCCCAAGAGCAGAATAGTAGCAATAGTAATGATGACATTATGAAACACTTTACAGAGCCTGTCCTGGTCTTCCTTAAAAAGGCAGACATACTACTGCACTATTTTGACTGATCTCTGGAATTGCCCCACTTCCCTCCTTGCATCTCAGTGGCTTCGGTATCCAGGAATAAACTGTTAAAAGGAAAGAAAAAGGATGGTATTGCTGATTTTGTTTTCCTTATAAACCTCTTTATGAGCTTTAACCTCATAAACACATCATAATCAAGAAGTCTGTGATGACATGCCACCTCTGCTATGCAATACTGTGACCTGTATTTTTTCATGTAGCAAGAGGCACCTATCACTATCCCTCCTGTTCCCCACTGATGACTCAGCAAAAAATGATCTGGAGAGTATTTTGGGGCAGGGAATGCCACCTCACTTCCAAGATAGCTGATTAACACTTTCAGAGATGCACTTTAGTTACAGTTCTGAAGTAACCATATTCCTGTAGAAACTCTTGACCACCTTCTTATGGCGCAGTAAGCATGAACCCTAAAACATTATAGTAATCCCACTGCAGTAATCCATGGAGGTTTACATTGCCTGAACCCCACTCCAGAAGTTGCATAGACTCATAACTCCGGGATCAGCTCTGATCTTAACTCCAAAAATAGTTGTCTGCTTTCAGAAAATGCTAGGCCAGTTTGCATGACACTGTAGGTAGAGCGCAGAGAGTAATTCTGAAAAATTAAGATATGCATCATAGTTCTGTTACTTCTAGGAATAGCATATTCTGGTCAATTTTTTGAGATTTAAGACTGGAAGTGTTTTCTTTCTTAATGTTTTTAGAGAAACTAGGTCCCCTTCTTTTAGACAGTATCATAATACTACATACTTAAACATAGTTGTGAGGGCACATATACATATCCCTACAAAAGGGAATACAGAAGAATCTTTATATTTTTATTTTCCTTGTCTGAAAGCCCTTCAGTATTTGACTGTCCAAAATGATGTTTAACTGTTCACAGTGATGATTATCTTTTGAGGAAAAAAAAAATATCAGTTTTTTCACTGTTTTACTTTCCTGACAGCTTCTGCAACATGCTTTGTTTTTACTAGTCCCAGGTTCAATAAGCTCCTCCTCACATTGTTGCTATCAAAAATGTCAGGTTACATCCACTGCACAGTAAGTGAAACACAGTAACCTTAGAAAACTCTAAAAAAATATATTTCTCTGCTAAGGAACTAATTCTACTCTCTGTTCCTTCTGACTACCTAAATCAAGGCAACTAGCATCAAAAGTAAGCTTTGTAGGAAGAACTGGAAAGTAGAACCAGAAAATTGAACTGGAAAAGATTCAAAGAGGAATAAGAAAGGCCCTCAAAACACTATGGAAAACAAGCAGGAACATCGCAAGGAATAGGGAAGAAGCCAAGGAAACCAATCAGAACAAAAAATCTGCACAGAAGAGCAGCCTGAAAAAAAAATTAAATAGGAGGAAAATGTCATATTTCACCAAGAGCAAAAATCAATTTTATATTCCTCAGATATACCAGCATTTAGAAAAAAAAAGTTGTAGCTTTAAAAGTTGGAGCAGAGATTTTTATTAAGAAGAAGTAGAAAGGGAGGTAATTGAATAGAAAGCCTAAAGAGTGAGAAATCTTTTACAAGCCTGAGACTTCAAAGTGAAAACTATTGGAAACAGGCAGACAGAGTTGTAAGATACCCAGGCTTTGAATATAACACCTGCACAACTTTATCCACAAATACAGAGCAGAGCTAGGGAAGATATGCATCTACAGTAGCACAGCAATTTCAAAAGCTTTCTGCACCCAGTGGTACTTACTGGGTTTCTCTGCCTGCTGTATGTGAGTAGTGAGAAAAAGCTCTCATGATATCACTGAGTTCATGGAAAAGCTAGCAATCCTCATTAAGGACAACCACTTTCCATTGGATTGATTAATATTCATGGCAATTCAGGGCCACGAGTTGGCCAGGCTCCACTTTTAAACAAGGAAAGACAAAATAAAAAGTTGTTTTTATCTGAGACAAAGAATGTGAAAAAAATGGCGTATTCAGTATTAGTTTTCTGTCGAACTGGCAGGAGAACAAGATAGAGTTTTCCATCTGGGAAAGGACTTCCATTTACTGGATAAAAAAAGAAAGCAATTTTGAAAAGCCATGGATTTCTCTGTTGAACGCTTCTGGTTCACAGGAGGAGAGAAATGGTTTGTAAAGTTAAAAAGGCACAAACTGCTTCTTTGTTTTATGAGAAAATAAGCAGATTAGCAAAATTAGTTGTTAAAAACAAATTAGAAGGCCTTTATATACATCATTGCTCACTACTTAACACATACTTCTCCTGCAAAAAGTAGAGCTGCAGTTGAACTTCCTTAGTGCTACCAGTGTACTGGGTTTGGCATTAACCAGTGAAGGAATAGGTTTCCTTTATCCTAGTTGGCAGGAGTTTAAACAAGATCAACCCTCTTCAGTAAAAATATAATCAGGGAATGGATCAGTAGCCTATTAGAAAAGTAAATTACAAATGACTATTAATAGCCCTTCACTAACTTCAACCTATTACAAAAAGAAAAAAACAAAACAAAACAAAACAAAACAAAACAACAACAACAACAACAACAAAAAGAGGCAGCACATCAGTTTTAAGTAAAAATTAATTTGGATGAAACATACACTTTAAATTAGAATTACAGACATACCTTGGTTTAGTCAACCAAAATATTAAGCACACCAGTACTTTACATATCATTATGATAGTGCAGGTCATGGAAATCTTATCAGAAGTCACTCTATAACCAAATTTCCAGACCTTCAATTCTCTTTGAGTACAGCATAGAAGGGAAGTTACTGGAGGGGAAAAACTGATAAAGAAATAGAACTTGTTTTCCAAACAAACAACAGTTTGTAATTTTTCTCATGACTATAGAAGTGGTATTAGGTTAGAAATTCTTGCACTGGTCACTGCAAGGTTCCTTTGTAGAAACAGAGGGATAAATAATTAATCTGGCTGGCAAGGAACTCTGGAAAGTACCTCTGGAAGTCCTCTCATCTGACCTCTACTCAAGTTAGCACCAATTTAGAGCAGGATGCCTAGGACCTTGTCCAATCAGGTTTTGAGTATCTCCAAGGATAGAGTTTCTACTCAAGGTGGTAGTTTTCACAACCTCCCTGATCAATCTTTTCCAGCTTTTGACCATACTCATGGTTTAAAGAAATTAAATCCTACTACTTAATTGAAGTTTCCCAAATTCCAACTTGTGTCCGTTGCCTCCTGTCCTACCACAATGCACCTGAGAAGTGTCTGACTACATCTTCTCTACACTGACTCTGCAGTTAGAAAGCAGTAAGATCCCCCTTTAGTCTTCTTTGCTCAAGGCTCAACAAATTCAGTTCCCTTAGCCTCTCTTCATGTGTCCTGTGCTAAAGCCACCTATCACATACGGTGGCCTTCTGCCAGGCTTGCTCCACGTGGTCAGTATTTTCCTTGTACTGTTTTCCTTATTCTTTCCATTACCTTAATTATAAATAAAAGAGCTTCTTGCACCAAATGCTTTATTAGCTTTACCACAGGAATATTCCAGCAATAGATTACAAAGAACTCTAGCTTTGTTAACAGCCAAATAACTTGGCATGATAAATGAATCATTAAAGGAAGAAGAAGAGAAAGAAAGAAAATCCTCAGTGGATTTCTAATTTCAATTTTAGTTCTAATATTATCTGAGGCTGTAACAGAGCTGTGACATTTATATTGGCTGAGGATTTAACCCCAAGTCAGATGTAATGTGAGTCCAAAGACTGCTTTTCAAATCCAGAAAGGAATCTGGTAGCCAAGCAACCTGTTCATTTTATACCACAGAAGATATTTGTGGCCTTTTGTAGGATGCTTCCATCATAGCCCTCTTACATCTGCTTAAGTTCCTACTGAATGCTGCATATTTTTTCTAGAAACTAGACCAGCACAACAAACTGAAAAGTACAGTTTTTCTTGTATCTTGTTACAGAGATTCCAGTTTGAATTGAAGCTCAAATACTACTTGAACAGAAATTGTAAATGAACCTAAAAAAACCACAAACTATTTTTGCAGTAAGGTTGCTGCTCAATTTTAGTGCAACAAGTATGATTTGATGATGTTATTTTAAAATAGTTAATCAGTAACAAAAAGGAAAATGAAATTTTGACAAAGTAAAAATGAAATTATATAGGTCATAATCCATTTCCGTTAGAAAAATATACAGAAATTCAGTGCCATAGAGCGTGTTACTGCCACTTCTAGATGTACAAAATAATCTGAATTTCTCCCTGTAAGGGGCTTAAGGCAGCCCTGTCAAGTTGTAGGTTTGGGGTACAGAATAACAGCAGAATAACAAAACCAAACCAGTAGTACAATTACCTGGGTCAAGATGACAGTAAGTCCAGTAAATTTAGTAGTATCAGGCTGAAATTAACATCTGGGTGCAGAAAGACCTATGTAGCCATGGTTATCAGGCAAGCCAGCAGGAAGCAGGGCAGGGCTGCTTCTCCAGACCAGAGATTCAGACCAGCCAGAGGGCTTGGGGAATCCCAGGTTCCCCAAGTGTCCTCTCTTACGGTTGAGTCACAGAAGCACAATCTGGGCTTATTAACCAGTCATCCCATCCCACCTCTGCTCCCACACTGTGCCACTTCTCTCCTTTTTATGCAGGTGCTTGGACACCACCTTAAATGGTGCACCACTGCCATATAGGGCTATAGCCATATAAAGTGTGTGATCACCAAATGGAGCTCTAGATGTATAAGGTGTGGGGTCACGATGTGGAGAATTACTGTATAAAGCCATATTAGCCCCACACTCCATGCAGAGGGAAAAAGGTTTCTGAAGATGACAAATATGCAGCTGCCAAAAATTGTCTTTATTTTCAACAACTTAAAATTAATTTATGATAATTTAACAGTTTATCATTTTGACTTTTTTAAAGCATTTTCTACTGGACATGATGGAAGATTTTTATAACATGCCTTCTTACTTTCTGTGGCCAGCTTGTCATGGTTTAGCCCCAGCTGGCAACTAAGCATCATGCAGCCGCTCGCTCACTCCCCCCACCCCTGTGGGATGGGGGAGAGAATCAGGAGAGCAAAAGCAAGAAAACTTGTGGGTTGAGATAAGAACAGTTTACTAATTAGATAAAATAGCAATAATAGTAATGATAATAACAATTATTAGGATATTAATAATATAATTAAAAGTAAAAGAACGAGGGAGAGGAACAAAACCCAGAGAAAATCACAAGCGGTGCAACCGCTCACCACCCGCCGACCGACACTGTCGGTTTTTGAGCTGCGATTTCTGCCCACCCCGGCCAACTCCCCCAGTTAATATGCTGGGCATGACGTCATATGATATGGAATATCCCTTTGGTCAGTTTGAATCGGCTCCCTTGGCTGTGCCCCCTCCCTTCCCGGCTTCTTGTGCACCCAGCAGAGCACGAGAGGCTGGAAAAGTCCTTGACTAGTTCAGCACTACCCAGCAACAACCATAACACCTGTGTGTTATCAGTATTATTCTCATACTAAGTCCAAAACACAGCACTGTACCAGCTACAGTGAAGAAAATTAACTCTACCCCAGCTGAAACCATAACAAGCTTGAAGAAGGAACTGATCAATTACCATCTTCTGGGGAAAAATAAAAGACTTGTAAAAGTCTTGAGTCAGGGCCTGAAATTTCACACTTCTGTTTGAAGTTTCACATAAATTAACAGATTAAAACCATTTTTTAAACACAACTTCAGAAGATAGGCACCTGAATTGGACATTTCTCCAAGGCTGGCCAAAGGCGCTATTTCAAAGCATATGCACAGAGAAGTCCCTCTGTTCCCAACAACAGCAGTTATGGCATGTGCTCGGGAACAGTAGAACACATTCCCTCCCTTCCTCCCCTTGAGATCATTCACACACAGACTTCCCACTGGCTGTCCCTCAAAGGAGGAAGATAGTATTCTGTTACCTTTTAAAATTGTAACTGTCACTACAAGATTATGGGGTCCTCACAGCAATTGCAAGCAGAACATTACTCTAGACCAGAGAGGTAAATCTCCTGATTGATCCTGGATCTGGTCCTTTCTCAGCACTTCAGCAGAAGACTACTTACTTTCTTCCATTTGGTCCTTTTGAGGCAGAGTACAGCATATCATGTGTCTCCAAATGCCAGACTGAGAAGCCTAACCAAAAGGATATTGCAGAAGAGATGAGTTGACCTGATCCCCAGATCAATTTCAGTATATGTGAAACCATCAGCTTCATGTGTTGTGGATCCTATTCCTATTTGCACATGAAAAGCCTGAAGAATGCCGATGTCCTCCAGCTGGAGAAAGATCCTCATTCTTTTGGACATTGAACCACCCATGTGAGCATTATGAACTAGGCTGCTCAATTCTTTTTTAACCAGTGTGTTTCTGAGCAAACACAGAGGCACAACTATAAACACCTAGCAGACCTACAGATTAATATATCTACCACTTGAGTATCTCTAGCACTAACCAGCATAGAAGGCTTCAGGCCAACACAGAAGACAGGATATGTGATTTTCAAAGTATTTAAAATGTGTTGTGTATATGACAGATGTTAAATAATTTAAAGAAGCTTTTTAAGTGTCAAAATAGTTTTGAATTCTAGATTTAAATGCATATAACTTTCAAAAAAGAATATGTAAGTTATTAATTCATAGGAATATAGGACAAAGAACTAGAAAGAATCTCTAAAACTAGTCCATAGCTATGACAGCAACTACTGGGGGTCGTGGAATAGTACAGAGAATGGACCACAAAGTTATAAGGTTCACTTGTTTTCCCTGAATATCTCTTTTTATCTGAGACAAAATAGCAGACACTGTGGACCACTGCTGACAAAACTTTCAAAATGTGGAGTGAATCATTTCATTTTCTTGTTCTTAGGTCTCCTGAAAAATCCCACTAACATTTTTGTGACATTTAAATAGTTCTTTACCCTAAGTACTATCCACTTTCCATTATTTGGAAACCATATTTTGGTACCTACATTTCAGCAACTTAAAGCCAACGTTTTCTTATTGTAACAGAGGCTCTCTATTCCTCAGATGATCCCAAAAGTCCTTTCTGGCTCCAGCTGAACAACATATGACAGAAACACACCCAAAATTCTGGATGACATCTCACCGGTTTCTTTACTACAGCCTGAAGAGTTTCCAGCCTTCACTAGGAACTCCTCATCTGACACATACTAAAACTACACTTACCTTTTTCTTTACCATGTCATTTTGGTTTCTTATTCATTCTTTCATTACTTCTTAAGTCTTTCTCCTCCTGCAGATATTTCTGTCCTTAAAGACTAATAACAGGAACAACACAACCTTGGGACTTTGCCCTAGTGAATATCATTATATTTCTATTACTGTCTCCTCTAGGTGACCCTATTCTGCTATATGATATTCTGATCTCCTCTCTACTGAGGAGCACTCAGAGCTTTGTGTTATAAATAATGCTCTCTTACTTTGTGCTCCAAGGTCCTTAATGAAATTAAATATTAAATTAAAACTCTCTTCAGATTCATTTCTTCCTTTTCAAATAATTGCCAAGATGCTTTTGAAGATTTCATCCAAGAATGTAAACAAGAATTGATTTGGCACACACTCATTTTAAGAAGAAATACAAAAGACTGTGGCATTTTAGAGTAGCACCATAAATGCTGTAGAAAAAAATTACATCACTGGAAAGGCACTTTTGAAAGATGTAATTAAATCCTTTATCCAGTCTATCACTATTACAGTCACTTTTAAATACAGGAATTAGGGGGTTAGGGGTAGATGTGAGTCAAAATACCTTGGAATTTGATAACCAGACCTTCACATACACAAAAGAATGGAGCAATGCTGGGGTGTCATCCATATATTCCCATGAGAAAAGGAAAATAATTATGAATTCTGACCTTTGTAGGACTGGAAGGAACCACTAGGCTTTTTTTTCTGGTAGAGGTCTCGTATTAGGAGACATGGAAACTTATTCAAGCCACAAATATTTCCCTCTGCATGACCACTAACTTGAAGGGAGTTTGTCTGTGACATCAAATTCACCTCTAATGTCACTCCTAGAGATGCTGAAATTTGAGAGCAATCACTCCCCAGTCATTTCACTACCACAAGATACTGACCCCAGTAATAGAGCGCAAGGGATTTCCAGCTTCCCCGATTAGCACATGCAGAGCATTGCTCCCCTCCCACTGTCAGTACCATGTCCTCCTACGTCCTTGTGCTCCTCACAGCCATATAAATATTGTACTAACAAGCAATATAGTTACTTGCATCTCCCTGGGATGTAGGGACTGCTTGCATGCCCTAAGTAGACTTCTTCCCCACGTCATACAACAGGAAATTTTGTCAACTGAAATCAGAAGCAAGAGAAGAAATATGAAAGAACCCTGCCCCAGGATTATAACAAAGAGAAAGAGAATATTCTCTTTCCTATTAATGCCAGCAAAAGAACCTGCCACCCACTTCCACGCAGTCTCTAGGGCTGTTGTGAGCTCCAGCACAGCCAGTCACAGGCAGAAGCAGTCAAGCAGGGAGCTCCAGGGTGGAGCCAAAGGATTTCCCCCACTTCATCTTTGAGGTTGACATGGTTTAGACATTATCATTGTTGTAAACATATCAGTTCTTCAGCTCCCAAGGATGACTTATCCCCAGTTACCAATGAAAGGATGGGAACAAAACAACCAACCCTGACCTTACCTCCCCAAAAAATGGACAGGGCAATTAGATGGCTACTTGGACACACCAATTAAGGGATGAAATCCAGATTTTCTCTGAAGATGGCAAACAGAGATGGTTCTTTCTCCACAGAGATCACTGTACTTTTGACCAACTTTAATCTTTAGTCATGATTTCATTCCATGTGCTCTGCAGAGCAGCTTGTTAAAAGAAAAGTTAAAAATAACTGAACTCTGCATTATGTCCTTATCATCTATTAATACCAACTCTCTCATGAAAACCTTTCTTCCCATTGCAATCAGACTAAAAGAGATTGACGTGTCTTGCATTCCATTTAGTGTGCATAATCAGTATAGTATTGAATTGTTAAATCATTCTATTAGGCACAGAAAGATTCTACTGTAGATTTTTGAAATATAAATACCTAGCATGAGGAAGAACAGTTTTCAAGGAGATTCAAGCCATATGAATAGTGCTTATATACCTGCAAAATTTAATAAAAAATATGTTTGCAAGTGAAAAGAACTGCTGGATCATCCTCTGTCTCCCATATCACAACAGACAGAAAAATGGACATATGTTTCAGGAATTTAGAGATCTTTTTCCATCATTCCCTTTTCTTTTCTGCTCTTGCATCAACCATATGAAGGGACTGTAATACCGATGACCATAGAAATCCACAGTTATAACCATGCAAGGACCAGAGAGCAAGTAAATAACTAGTTGTTTAAACAGAAATAAAGGTGAGTATAAAAGCCATAGCAAAAACAAGTTAAGTGCAGGCAAATAAGAGGATGGCTACACTGAAGACAAATATGCCTGACACTCAGTGGCTGCTTACCACCACAAAATAAACAAGAGGTAAAAGAAGGATGGAGTAAGCAAGAGAAGGGTAAATTCATAGCTAGCTACAAGGATTTAATCAGAAATTTAGAGCTTTAGAGAGAGCAAAAAATAAATAAAACACAAATAAAATTAACAGGATTATTTTAAATTCGCAGTAACAGAAAGACTACTTTGGAAAATGAAGAACTCAGACATAGGTATTGTGCAAACAACAACTATTACAATTCTGAAAACATTCTTGTTTCTACTATCATTTCAGAAGTGTCCATTACCTTTATATTTAGGCCACAAGATAAGACACAAATTATGAAGCAAAACAGGATGTAGGAATGAAAGCAAAGAATATTGTCCTGCCCTAAAAGATTAAAGTAATTCTGACAGAAATCACCATTTCAATGTATTATCTCTCATACTGCAAGATTTAGAAAACTACCAGGAAGACATTTTCTAGCTGTCATCACTGACAAGTCAGAAAGAAATAAAACAGAAAAAATACCACCCACTTTCACACAAACACATTTCAGCTGAGTAAATTAAACTGCATTACATGTGATGGGAGGGTGTCCCCCAGCCTCCATTCTATGTATGCATTTCCAGATAAAAATAACAGGTTTGCACTATCATTAATCTGAGAAGAAATCAGGCATAGCAACAAATTAGACAGCTAAATTATATTGAAACCAATTATAGATATGTGGTAGTGTAAGTCTGCAACATTAAGAGTGCAGATAAGATCTCTTCATATCAAAAGAGATCGCAGGACAAATTTTTAAGGACAATTTTTTTTTAAAGAAAAGGCAAATTTTAATTTTCTTCTCCAAACTGCTATGCCATAAAGGACAAGTGATCATGATGGTAAGAACTGAAGAGTATACTCTATTTCCAGGGAGTCTGATGTACAAGAGAGACAAGGGTCTGACTCCTGCCTGCACCCTTCTCGAATTCCTCATCCCCATGCAAAATGCTAATGTGAAATTAATCTGGAAAAGCTTTTGGATGCCTAAATAACAATACAGCAGTCAGAGACAGGTCAAAGCAGTCACGTGTCGATCTGAATCTAAATCTTTCTGTGTTCACCATATACATTTGAGTGCAAGCTTCCTTTAGCCCTACATTACATGCAACTGTTCAGATCCACTGTTGGCTTCTGGTTCCTAGAAGACATCCTTGAAGCAAACTGACAGTGCTACCGGTGGGATTTCTTTTGCATAAAAAGTTTTAAGTGAAACAAAATAAAGCTGCTGAATCAATTGCACTTCATCAGTGAGTCAGTACGAGTTCTCTTGTAATTCTGGCTCATCATTAAATGAAGGATCAACCAATCAAACATCTATGGAAAGTACTGGTATCAACAGGAGGCACAGCAACTTCGCCTCTTAGGAATTGTTCCAGAGAAGCTAATTTATGGTTAAGTAGCTAGATTATGAAACCAGGCATCTGGAGACATGTAGCCTCTATTTCTAGGTCTTACACTGACTCACAGCCTGACAGTACAGAACAGAATTCAACAGAGCAGTTTTCCTCTGAGAACAGAGGAAAACTTATTTACCCAGCCTCTTACCATTCTCTGAAAATGAATGGGCACCACAAACAAAATTTCTGAAGTGTGAGACTCCAGACATTTCTGGCAGAGTCAATTAATCCAAAAGAGCATTGCTGGGGTAGTTATCCCTCTTGTAATCACATAATTAGAAACACTGTTGGAAAGAGAGACCAGGCGTAAAAATAAATAGCATTTCTCGGTTAAAATAAATGTGTAAAACTGCCTAAACATAATTTATGTTATCAAGTTTAGAAAAAATTCAGGTGTTTTTCTCCCTTACAGTATTTTCTTTCTAAACTCTCCCCGCCCTCTCCCTCTCCCCTGCCTTTTTCTTTCTTGCTGTTGCAAAACAGCTTTAGATTTTAGAGGTAGGGTCATTGCCTCATTGTAGTTACTTAAAAGAACCTCCTACTATACCAACCTGAGGGGCTTTTTTAAAAAATACATTAACACGTGTGCAACTGCCTGTTGCTCACAGGCTTTTGTTCATGTACTCAAACTTCAGCTCTTCTGGGGATGAAATCTGTCACTGTGTGCATTTCAAGTGTGCAGATAGGGATAAACACAGAATATGACTCACCAATTAAGTAGAGAAGATATTATTCCCTTCTAAAGCATTGTTAGGCCAATCAGATGTGAGGAATCACTAGCTGATCTTAACCAATTTGGATTTTTTTTTTTAAGTAAGCAAACAAGACGTAACTGATTTCTTACATTCCACATTAGGTTAAAAATAAAACCATTAAGCAAGAAAACATAATTCAGGGAACTGAAAAAAAAAAAGTCAAAGTAAAAGCTGTTGCCTGTAAACTCACTGGGCTTTTACAGGAATGACTTTTATTCTGGTTTTGATTTTTTTTGTGTGTGTGTCTGATGTCATTTATAACAGCATTCAATTTATATGATTTGCAGAGAAAAGACTTTCTGATTAATATGTCTGGAAATGATGACTTATATTGATGTCAGTCAAATATCTGATCTCCAAACACACTCAGATTTCAAAAGTCTAAGTTCAGATTCAGCTCCTACAAGGACTGAATTGATGGATCTCTTTGGCAGCACCTCCATTTCTGTTTCATGAGCCAATGTAAGGAATGAGATAGCTCTGATTATGTGCAAGGGGAAAGGAGTTGGACAAAGACACTTAAAGAAACTAGTCAGATAGAAATGGTCTGGCATAATTAGCTAAAAATAAACTTAGTATTAATAAAATGAAAATAATCAGAAGATCCACATGCATATATTTAATATTTATTAAAATCCTCCAGCAACACATTAACTCTCTTCTTTAATTTTAGTAATAGTCTGTCTTGATTGAAAGATGANGATAGAAAGCACTTCTCTAATAGACTGAAAGGTTTCCCAGTTCTGTCCTAATTCAGAGAGCATCTACTTTCTACATTCACCTCTGCTGAACTCCTGTCTCTGACTCACTGACTGGAGATCAAGAGTAAAGCCCTGGTGTTCTGTGCTAAACCTTGAAGTTCAAAGATTTTCCGTGCTTTTCTGCTGTTTCCATAAGAACAAGAGAGGCTGATGTTTTCTCTATTGGTGTCAACTCTGATAGGTGTGATCTCATCACTCATTCAATGGAACCAGGAAGGTAGTGAAGAGAAGCAAGGATGTTTGGGGCTCAGCTTGCATGATCTTTAATTTTTGCTCTCGAAGTCCCAAATTTGTCTTTTTCCCTGAACTGACAAAGACTGAAATAATCTCTGTGGGCTGTGATGTAAGGTTCTCCCCAAGGATAAACATTAGCCCAGCAAAAATACATTCACTCCTTTTGACAAGGTCTCTCATGAA